>JAABOM020064257.1:0-42257 GCA_011800125.2 Solanum clarkiae | reverse complement strand
CTTTTAAATATTTTAAGGGTTTCCTAATTATCCAAAAAATTAGGTGGCGACTCTGTGTCATTTCGAATTTCGAGAATGGATTTTGCTCAAAATTAATTGAGTTTAGATTTATTTTCGAATTTTAAATTATTTTTCAATTTATTTTCAATTTATATTTAAGCTGGTAATTTTTCGGCATAACAAACATATAAGAACCTGAGCTCTTACGATCATCGTCCACGTGGCTAGATTTGACATCTTGAAGATAGCCTTTGGTGAGTCCTCAAGTTCTGGGACACTATCTATGCTACTCTTGTCATTGCTATTTCTTTATGTTGATCTCTTGATACTATGAGGGTGAGTCCGAAAAATGTCATGACTCCTGCTCTAATCTATGTTTAGAGGTATTATTGGAACAATTGATGTAATTATGTTATGATCTTGACTCTCAAGTATTCTATGTTTTATGTTATTAAAGGCTTCTCTTAGTCCCTTTATCCCTCTTTATTACCTCTTGATATTGTTTACTTTGCTTCCGCGACTAAGGATGTGTGATTGATATGCTAAGAGGCTTGTTTGAGTTCCCTCGGGTTCTCATTCGCCGTGTCACGTCTAGGACCTTTTCTTGGGTCGTGACAAACTTGGTATGAGAGCACTAGGTTGTTAATGGTCCTCAGAATACAATACACTGCATCGATTAGAGTCTTGTTCATGGCTGTGAAACGCACCACAACTATAGCGAAAGACTATGAGGTGTTTTAGGAAATGCTTTACTTCTTCATGATCAATATCGTGCAATAGAGTTAGGCTCCCCTAAGACTTATTCGTGATTCTTAACCATTGCATTTCAGAACATGTCTCTAGCTATTCAGGACGGTGACATTTCCAATGCGGAGGTTCACAATGCTCTATGGATATTTGCCAAAGCTATGATCGTCCAACTCAACCAATTGGTGGGCACCTCTAAGATTGCAAATGATAAGAGGGGGAAGAGAAAGGCTAAGAGAGCTTGAGTTGAGGATGCTCCATATTCTAGTAGACTATCCGTGCCTAAGTACATAAAAGAAAGGGTCCATTTCATCATTTGTCAAGGGTGTGGCAAGAAGCATCAAGGGGAGTGTTTTGTAGGCACTGAGAATTGTTTCAAATGTGGCGGTGTTGTACATAAGATAAGAGATTACCCGATGGCCTCAAAGGAAGGAAGAAGAAAGGTTCAACACGAAGGTGACGATGGTGGAGTGACTCATCCTAGGTGCCTAAAATGTGGGAGAAATCATAATGGCACATGTCTGAGGAACATGGGTGCATGGTATAGGTGTGGCAAGATGAACCACAAGATTGTTGATTGTCCGTATGCTCAAAAGAAGGGTAAGGGTGTTGGTGTTTAAGCTTCTCCTTCATGCCACAAGTATGGGAAGCACTATTCGGGAGATTGTTTGGCCTGTTCAAGTGCATTTATTGAGTATGGTGCAAAAGATCACGAGTCCAGACATTGTCCATTGGTTACTAATGATTATGAGGATGACCGCCGACGCTCTCAACCATACCCTCTATGGGTCACTAGACTTGGAGTAATGTTTTACAAGGTATGTTGAAGGGTTTTGATTTTGATGTGCATACTTTGATAGGTCCAGGGGCCACTACTTCTATCATTATTCCTTTTGTTGCTAGTAAGTTTTATATGTTTTTCGAATCGTTATGCGACCCTTTTTGGTGTTTACCCCTATTGGTTTGTCTATTGTTTCTAGAAAAGTCTATAGGGGTTGTCCCATTTGCACAAGGTATTGTTTTGTGGTCTTGTTGAGCTTGGAATGGTGGATTTGGAGGTCTTGGGGTAGATTGGTTACATGCATATCATACTTTCAATAAGTGTAGAGCCCGTAAGGTTGTAACGTGATGGTTAAGGATAGGCGAACTATTTGAACAACTATAAGAGGCTAGTCAATTCTTTTCTAAGATTGATCTTCGGTCCAGTTTCTTTTTCCCCAAGTGAGAGCGAGGAAGGATGATATCCCTGAGATGACCTTTTCAGAGTAGGTATAGGCATTTGAAATTTACGGTAGTGTTTTTTGGCTTGACAGATGCACTGCTATGTTTATGGATCTCATGATTAGGGTCTTTAAACCCTACCTTATTATGTGTATGGTACTTTGTGGATGGTATATTGATTTATTTCCGGAATGAAGAAGAGCTTGTAAATTATTTGAGAGAGATATTGCAAATCTTGAGGGATGAGAGGTTGTTTGCTAAATATGATTAGTGTGAATTATGGGTAACAAGGAGATGGTCAGAGAAGTGCACCGGTTGGCTAGGTTGGGAATGAGGTTAGATGAAGTTGAGAATGGTAGTATAGTGGTTTTGATAGTTCCAAATCTTTCTTGGTTGAAGAGGTTAAGTTAGAGCAAGATCTTGATTCCGCCTTGCTAGAGTTGGATGTTTTGGTGGAAGATGGTGAAGTGGAGGTTTTCACCCAAGGGGGAGATGGTATCCTTCGGTACTAAGGTAGTTTAGGTGTGCTTGTGTTGTTGGTTGGGTTCACTTGAAAGTCCCACCCATGAAGGGTGTGATCCGGTTGGGCAAGAAAAGGGAATTGAGCCTACGATTTGTGAGTCCTTATAGAGTGTTGAGGAGGATTGGCAAAGTTGCTTATGAATTGGAATTGCCTACAGGAATGGATATAGTTCATCTAGTCTTTCATCTATCTATGTTGAGGGGATGTGTTGGTGACCCAAGTGCTATAGAACTCTTTGGGGTTGTGGGTGTCATATTACATTTACAAGTACTAACGCATACTCTATGCCTATATGATGTTACCATGTTGGAACCGGATCTCCTTACGATCATCCTCCATGTGGCTAGATTTGGCATCTTGAAGATAGCCTTTGGTGAGTCCTCAGGTTCGGGACACTATCTATGTCTTCTTGTCATTGCTATTTCTTTATGTTGATCTCTTGATATTATGAGGGTGAGCTTGGAGAGTGTCGTGGCCCTTGCTCTAATATATGTTTAGAGGTGTTGTTGGAACAGTTGATGTAATTATGCTATGATCTTGATTCTTGAGTATTCTATGTTTTATGCTATTAAAGACTTCCCTTAGTCCCTTTATCCCTCTTTATTACCTCTTGATATTGTTTATTTTGTTTCCGCGACCAAGGATGTGTGATTGATATGCTAAGAGGCTTGTTTGGGTTCCTTCGGGTTCCCATTTGCTGTGTCACATCTAGGCCCTAGGCTTGGGTCGTGATAACTGCATCGTTTTATGATACAGAGGAAGGTACTAGAGATCGTCAACAGGCGCACCGTCGAGGATATGAGCATTTCAGCTGATTTGGTGAGCCTCCCATACTTCGAAGGATCATTGCATTTATTTTCATCTTGCTTATTAGAGTTAGACTTGAGATAGCTTTATTTTATTTTGAGGTAGCCATGGGCCTGTCATTGGCACTACTTAATAGTGATAGGGGCTTCATAGACTAGAGTTGGAGTATTTGATGTTAAGACTTATTGAACTAGTTTCTTTTTACCAGCCTTTTTAGTTATTTGATATTATTTTGAGACTAGCTTTGCTCATTTCTATCTTTAGACTTCCGTTGATTTTATAGCGTTTATTGATTGAATGGATGTGATGAGGTCAAGCGGTTCGCTTGGGGACTAGCAATAGTCTCAAGGTGCTGGCCATGTCTAGGGTACCCTCTCGGGATGTAACACATAGCTATAAAAAAAAGTTCTGTTGTAGCTATGATAGTAAAAGAATTTTGCTATGAAATATATACTTGTAGCAAATAATTTTGCTCTTTTGCCACAACAAATAATATCTGTAGGAATTTTTTATATCATAGACACAATATATTTTATTGTGGCAAATGACTTGATTTATTTTCTATGAAAATTTATAATTTGTTGCTATTTTATATTTTTAGTGTTGTGGTAATAATACTTATATTTAGCTACAAGTTAAAAAAACTCTATAGCTATAAAACTAAAGTATTTGCCGCAAATATTTTTCACAAAGCCAAAAGTTCATTCTTATTGCCATGAAATACATAAATTATAGCTAATTTTTCTCATTTCCTTTGAAAAGTGAAAATGTTTTGCGACATTTTTTTTAATAATTATATATTAATTTATCCACAACAACAAATGTTTATTTATTGAAACAAATTGAAGAATACTTCCATAAGGATCATTAATCACAAGAATGTTTATAAGATGGTTAAAGAAAATATAAATGATTTTTTTTTTCACAAGCTTTGTTAGTCGTAATAGTTAAATAATGTAGCCACGACATATTTTGAGATTACAAGAAAAAAAATTCAAGTTATATATAATTGCATTTACAATTTTAAGAATAGTCACAATATACAATTCTTTTAAGACACTAGAATTGAGACACTATCTTGTTTGAATTCAAAGTAGTATGATCTTCCCCTATCTCTCATTCCACGATATTCAATTGCACATTATCTTGATCAACGTCCATCTTAATTTGTAAAAATACATATCAATAAAGGTAAAATATTTTAGCAACAAAAAATTGTTGGAAAAAATGATTTTAGCATCTCAAAAATATATTTTCATCTAATATTATTAATTTAATATATTATTGATGAATGATTAATAAGTGAATATTAATGCCCTCTAAATTTTATTTTGACCATATAAATGTGTCATTATACTCTTTCTTAATTGTATATATTTATTCTTGAATTCATGAATTCTTTACACAAGGACTAAAAGGTGAAATCCTTTTTATATATATATTTTTATATATATAGTGATATATTCTTCTTGAGAAGGGAAGTGGAACAATATATTATTTTATTATCTAATCCCATGGAAAGTTGATTTTGAGAAAAACAAAAACTTTCTTCCTTCTATTATTCATAGTTTATGCTTGGTTTATATTCTTTAATCTTTTTTGGCTCCAGTTTAATACTAGAAGAGCTTGTTGAATATTGGGGATACACCTAACAAGGTGAAATATCCTAAAGGACAGTGTCTTTTAATATGCTCAAGCAATGTGAATTACTCTCAAGTGTTCATAATGAAGAGTTCGTGCTGGTGATGAAATGTTATTATTCGTGATAGTGTTCGTGATGATATTCGTGCTAATGATGATGGAGTATTTTTCGTAAGAATTTCCTACAATCTTAAAGATATTTTACTATATTCTTATGAAAAAACAATTTTTGGTTACACGAATAGATGAGTAATATAAAACTCAGCTCTAGTTGTTTAACGCACTTCGAGTATTCAAGCAATTTCAGGTATGTCACTACTCTGAAATTTTAATTCGAATTTATGAATGATATACAAAAACTGGTAATTGATACACAACATATTTACAAATGGTTATAATTGTGTAATTCATCATGTAGTGAATTTTTATTAAAACTGCATACGATTGAAAAATAAATGCGATTTTTGCAATGCACTCCTATTTTACCCAAAAGAATTAATTTCGTAGAAGATCTATTGGATGAGGGTCTGCATAACAGCTTACTATTGAAAACTGTTGATGTCACATGAGAAAACTAAGAGACAAGAGGCATAAGTAGTATTTTTATGTTCCACCTCGTAAAATTACCGAAATACTCCTAGAATATAATCGTGCGCGCAACGCGTCTTTCAAAGCTCCGATTGAAAATTCAAGATCGGATTTGCGATCATCGCGAAAAATCAAGTAGGAAAATGTTCTCTACCCGAATTAAGAGAGACCATAGCGAAAATAAAATTTCGCTAATTTTCATCCGGATAGTGTCTGTCCGCTCCCCTGGTGTGACGCGAAGGGGCGCAGAGACACACTTAGTGTTGTTTTTCCATTTTTTCTACGGGAATTAAAAATTACCAAAATTCACGAAAATATACTGGTCTACGCCCCTGGCGCATTGCGAACTAGTATAACTTTTCTGATGTTTTTTCTTTTAATTTTGAGAAAGGTATTTTGGTCATTCCCAAACTATTTTAAGTTCCAAATCGTGTTTTTAAGTACTAAACTCATACGAAGGGTTTCAAAAACCCCTTATTTTCTAATTTTCAATGGGAGAACTAAGAGAAGAAGAAGAAGAAAGAGTTGAGGGTTTCAAATCTTGGGCTCAAAATCTTGTTGAAGATTTATACAATCTTCATCCCATGTATGTAAAGGTTATCTCGAACATGGAATTGTTCTTCCATGTGCCCCAATGTATGGGTTAGGTTGATAGTTGATAGGTCTTGAATTACAATTCTTGAAGATTTTCTTGAAAGTTCTATTTAAGTTATATATATTACCTTAAACTGATGATCATCATACTTTAAATTAACTATTTACATGTATTGTTGTGTGATTATGTATTTACCCTACATGAATTCTCTTCTAAAGAGCTCAAGAATGAACTTAGGGGTAATATCTAGAGCTTTGCCTGTTTGAATGTGTTGATTGTTCGGGTCTGAGTCTTGAGATGAGTGTATTGATGACTGAAATTGATGGAATTAGTATATTTAGAGTCTAAATGAGGTTGAACCTAGTTTTGAAGAATGATCCTACTCTTTGAGTTCATAGATGATGAGATGAGGTGAGTGTGCTCGCCCGTAGAGGTTGGGCGATGGAAATTATTGATGTATTAATGGACCTATGAGCATGTCGAGACCTAGGAGGAGTATTAATACCGAAATCTGTAAGAGTGAGTCCCACTCGTACTCATTAATTACGTGGCTAGCATAGGAGAGGATTGGACCGTGAAAGTGGATGTTTTCTTTGCCCTGCAGAGGGCTTGATAGACTTCTTTTGGGATCCCCGATAGACTCGTCTTTTACCCCGACAAGTTACTGGACGGTTGTGGCAACAACATCTCGTCGTTGTATCAGCTCTAGCTCATATGTAGTGGTTGTCGATTATAGAAACTCGTAGATAAGTATCATGTTTATAGGTGATAGCTTATGCAGAGAGGGAAGGTGATAGCTTATGCTTCCAGACAACTCAGGATCCATGAGAAGAACTATACGACTAATGATGTCAAGTTGACAGTGGTAGTATTCACACTTAAGATCTGGTGTCAACACTTTTATAGAGTGCATGTGGAGATGTTCACTAACCATAAGAGTTTGCAATACGTGTTTAGTCAGAAAGAGCTCAACCTGCGGCAGAGGAGATAGTTGGAGTTGCTCAAGGACTATGCTATGAGCATTTTCTACCACCTAGGTAAGGCTAACATTGTTGCTGATGCTCTTAGCAGGTTGTATATGGGTAGCACTGCCCATATGGAGGAAGGGAAGAAGGAATCAACTGAAGAAGTTCATAGATTGGCTCGATTGGGAGTACAACTTGAGGGGAACAATGAAGGCGAGGTCAATTTTCAGAGTAGGTCTACTTCATTCTTAGCATCAAAAGTGAAGGAGAAGCAAGACCAAGACCCTGTCTTGTTCCAACTGAAAGAAGCGGTTCACAAGCAGAAGGTGATGGTTTTCTCCAAAGGGGGAGATGGGTGTTGAGATACCAAGGTAGATTATGTTTGCCCGATGTTGATGGAGTTCGAGACAAGATCATGGCTAAAGCTCATAGATCTAGATATTCTATTCATCCTGGTTCCACCAAGATGTACGACGACTTGAGAGAGGTCGATTAGTGGAATGGAATGCAGAGGGACATTGCTGAATTTGTCTCTAAATGCCCCAATTGTCAACAAGTCAAGGTTGAACATCAGAGACCGTGTGGATTAGCTCAGAACTTTGAAATTCCTAAGTGGAAGTAGGAGATGGTCAACATGGATTTCATTACCGGTTTGCCAAGATCCCAAAAGAAACATGATTTGATATGGGTGATTATTGATAGGATGACGAAATCAGGCCACTTCTTAGCAATCAAGACAACCTATATGGCTGAGGAGTATGCCCTACTATATATTCATGAGGTTCTGAGGTTACATGGGGTTCCCTTATCCATCATCTCGAACAAAGGAGCTCAGTTCACCTCTCAATTTTAGAGATCCTTTCAGAAGGGATTGAGTGTGAAAATACATCTGAGCACAACTTTTCACCCTCAAAAAGGTGGACAGGCAGAGCATACTATTCAGACCTTAGAGGATATGCTGAGAGCTTCCGTCATTGACTTCAAGGGTAATTGGGATGACCATTTACCATTGATTGAGTTTGCGTACAATAATAGATGCCATGCCAGCATTCAGATGGGCCCTTATGAGGCATTATATGGGAGGAGATGTAGATCACCAATTGGCTGGTTCGAGGTTGGTGAAGCTAAATTGGTCGGATCCGATCTTGTCTTCTAGTCTATGGAGAAGGTGAAAGCCATCAGAGAGAGGTTTTAAAGATAGCACAGAGTCATCAAAAGTCTTACACAGAAATGAGGAGAAGAGACTTAGAGTTTGAGGTGGATGATTGGGTATACCCGAAGGTGTCACCCATGAAGGGTATCATGAGATTTGGTAAGAAGGGGAAGTTGAGTCCATATTATGTCAGACCATATTAGATTATGAGGAGGATTGAAAGGTCGCTTATGAACCAGATTAGCCTTTCAAGCTAGATGGAGTCCATCCGGTGTTTCACGTTTTAATGTTAAAGAACTGTTTGGTAGATCCTTTTCACGACCCAAGCCTAGGGCCTAGACCTAACACGGCTAATGAGGAAGCCAAAGGAGCCCCAATCAAGCCTATTAACTTGTAATTACACATCATTGGTCGCGGAAGCGTGTAAAAGACATAAAGTAAGAATAAGGGGCAAAGGGGCTAAGGGATAGCTTGCAAAACATCATCATCAAGAGACAAAGAGTCAAAGCTCATACCATAGATACATAACTTGTCCAACAAACACCTCTAAATACATAGATAAGAGCGGGGGCCAAGACAAGGTAATCGGGCTCACCCTCATAGTCAACATAGAACATAAAGTAGAGCGTCTCAATACAAGGCAAGGTAAAACATAAACCAAGGTCCTCAAAATGGAGGACTCACCAACTAGCTTGAGTAGCACCGAACTAACCATGTGGAGGAGGAGGATGATCAACTTGGGTTCCTGTTCCTACATGGTGATATCATGTAGGCAAGAGTATGCGCTAGTACATTTGAATATACTAAGTATGTAGGATGCAATGCAACAAGAAACAAACATCATAATCAAAATGCATAACAATAGGCAATATGTATAATATGGGAATATGGCATGTATGACCAATGCTAAAGTAAAATATGCTTAAGAAACTCTTACTCATATAAGATAGCATATGTGTAGAATAGACCAAATTAGATTTCCAAGGTACAAACCCCTTGGTAGGTTAGTGATTATGCCTCCCCATCACTTAGGTGGTGAAGTACTGACACTTCACTCGGTTGGTGATGATACCACACCATCACCTAGGTGGAGAAGTACTAACCCTTCCCTTGGTTGATGAGTACAAACCCCCATCTCGGTTAGTGATGATGCCGCCTCATTACTAGGTGGAGAAATACTAACCCTTTCCTAGATTGATGAGTACAAACCTCCATCTCGATTAGTGATGATTATGCCCCATCACTAGGTGTAGAAGTACTAACCCTTCCCTCGGTTAATGAGTACAAACCCCCAATCTTGGTTATCCGGGTTCTTAGACCCCTCCAGATTGTGCATGGTCAAATGCAACACTTTGTATTGAATTTATCATATACATCAACTCATTTCATCATCATAACATCATTCATATCATATCTCATGCTTTGGACTTTCAATTCCACAAGAAACCCTAGCCGAACATTTTATCAAATACTTGGGGGGTGTAATGGGGGTAAAAGACCATGCAATTTAGAGATGAAATCATGCAAGAAAATTTGTTGTAAAACCATCAATCAACACCTTGAAACACCCCAAAGACATTCATATCAAAACCCATCATCAATTCCAACATTAGATCCAAGAATTAGAGCTCAAAATATACTAAAACAACAATACTTTCATGAACTCAAATCACTATGCAGTAAATTTCTTAATATAAAAGACCCATACGTAAAATCAACTTTAAATCATGCAAATTTAGTAAAAAGGAGATTAGGACACCATGAGTGGAAGAACCAAATGGCTAAAACCTACATACCTTAGCTTTGGAGAAGCTCTTGGTGAAGGTTTAGAATGGAGGCTTAAAGCTTGAGCGAAATCCTTAGTTCCAGATAAGGATTTTGAGACTTGAATTTTGGAGTGAAAATATGGCTAAGTGTTTTGGGGAATATTGGGAAATGTTGAGGATGATATAAAGGTGAAATTTGGCTAAGTATAGATAAAAACATGTTTGGGAACACTTAGGCCCAACACTTGGAATATTTTGGATGAACTAAAAAAAAAAGCAGGCACCATTTTAACATCCGCGACACGGATTCCTCTCTGGAAATTGCGTTCTTGAGATTTTGTAATTGCTAATTTTATGCTCTTAAATTTGGGTTAGACCCTGATCCCCCTAATTTGGACCCCCTGAACAATAATATGAAGTTTGATTTTCAAAATAATAAATGAATTTTGAGATATATGAAAATTAAAATTTCGGGCATTTCGAGACACATTTTTGGGCACTTTTTAGGGTCGTTACAATCCTGCCTTAGCAATTCCTGTTGAGAGTATGGGAGTAAAGGATAGTATGTCTTATGAAGAAATTTTAGTCCAAATCCTTGATCAAAAAGTTCGTAAGCTGAGGAACAAAGAGGTAGCCTCCGTCAAAGTTCTATGGAGGAATCAATTTGTTGAGAAAGCTACGTGGGAAGCTGAGGAAGTGATAAAATTCAAATACCCGCACTTATTCATGCCAAATTATGACGATGTGGATGGTAAAGCCCCTATCCTTAACCCTATTAAAGTTCCATTCTTGAATTTGATGCATTGACTCTAGTTCTCGAGTCTAAGACAGAGATGGATAGTTGAGAGTTCGAGAGTTCCCAAGCGAGGAATGAGATAGTTTTGGGGTTGCTCGTGCTTTTATTCTACCTTTGCTCATCATTAGAGGATGAATGATCACAAGGGGAGATAATGTAACACCCCACAAAATTATTGAAACGCCCCTAAAATGTAATCATGCGCACAACACGTCTTTCAAAGCTCCGATTGGAAATTTGAGATCAGATTTGTGATCAATGCGAAAAATCCAGTAGGAAAATGGTCTCAACCCGATTTAAGAGTTACCTTACTAAAAATAAAATTTCACTAATTTTCATCTGGACAGTGTCTGTCCTCGCCCCTAGAGAGATGCAGAGAGGGCGCGGAGACACACTTAGTATTTTTTCCATTTTATCAATGGGAATTAAAAATTACAAAAATTCATGAAAATATATTGGTTCGTGCCCCTGGCACATCGTGGACCAGTACAAATTTTTTGACTTTTTTTTAATTTTGAGAAGGATATTTTGGTCATTCCAAACCCATTTTTAATTCCCAAAACATGTTTTTAAGTCTTAAACTCATACGAAGGGTTTAAAAACCACTTATTTTCTAAGTTTCAACTGGAGAACTAAGAGAAGAAGAAGAAAGAGTTGAGGGTTTCAAAGCTTGGGTTCAAAATCTTGTTGAAGATTTGTACAATCTTCATCCCAAGTATATAAAGGCTACCCAGAACATATAATTGTTCTTCCATGTGTCCCAATGTGTGGGTTAGGTTGATAGTTGATAGGTCTTGAGTTACAATTCATGAAGATTTTCTTGAAAGTTCTATTTAAGTTATATATATTACCTTAAATTGATGATCATCATATTTTATATTAACTGTTTACATGTATTATTGTGTGATTATGTATTTACCCTACATGAATTCTCTACTAAAGAGCTCAAGGATGAACTTAGGGGTAATATCTAGAGCTTTGACTGTTTGAATGTGTTGATTGTTCGGGTCTAAGTCTTGAGATGAGTGTATTGATGACTGAAATTGATGGAATTAGTATCTTTAGAGTCTAAATGAGGTTGAACTTAGTTTTGAAGAATGATCCTACTCTTTGAGTTCATAGATGATGAGATGAGGTGAGTGTTCTTGCCCATAGAGGTTGGGCGATGGAAATTCTTGATGTATTGATGGACCTATGAGCATGTCGAGACCTAGGAGGAGTATTAACACCGAAATCTGTAAGAGTAATTCCCACTCGTACTCATTAACTACATGGCTAGCATAGGACAGGATTGGACCGTGAAAGTGGATGTTTTCTTTGCCCTGCAGAGGGCTTGATAGACTTCTTTTGGGATCCCCGATAGACTCGTCTTTTACCCCGGCAAGGTACTGGACGATTGTGGCAACAACATCTCTTCGTTGTATCACCTCTATCTCATATGTAGTGGTTGTCGATTATAGAAACTCCTAGATAAGTTTCATGTTTATAGCACTCTGAGGTTGATGTGATTGTCTGATGTCTTGATGGATAGTGAATGCGATAGAATCCTATTTCTTACTCCGAGTTGAGAATGAGTGATTGATGAGCTGATGATATTGTAATATAATTTACTTTAGCCCATTTTACATATAGTATATTCCACGTGCTAACACCTCTTTGGCACCACATTATTTCATGATTTAGATTCTGTAGACAGAGGACTTCAACAAGCGAACAGTTGAGGTCTAGAGCTCCTTGATCAAAACTTGGTGAGTGCTCCTCTGCCTCAAGGAGAACATCTTTCTTTACTTTCTTTCAATTTCTTTGAGTTCCTTTTATTGGACTGTGGTAGCCATGACCTATCATGGTACCTTCTCATATTATAGTTATAGAGGCTTCATAGATATAGATGATGATGGCCGATGTTGGAGTTCTTTTTCCCCGTTTCCCTACTTTACATTGAGACTTTTTCCTTTTTCTCGTATTCTTTATGATAGACTGAGTTGATAATTTATAGCCCACTTGATAGATAGTTATTTATTTGTTATCTTTCGCTACTGAACTGATCGAACTATTGCAATGAGACTAGGTGGTTCACTTGGGGGCTAGCAATAGTCTT
Source organism: Solanum clarkiae (assembly GCA_011800125.2). Classification (NCBI taxonomy): domain Eukaryota; kingdom Viridiplantae; phylum Streptophyta; class Magnoliopsida; order Solanales; family Solanaceae; genus Solanum; species Solanum clarkiae. Next base: position 29,357 of record JAABOM020064257.1, on the reverse strand, counting down.
CGAGTATCAGTTACGTCTAGGGTACCCTCCCGGGGCGTGACATTTTAAAATCATAGTCATCATGTATAGTTTGTTGGCGCTAATCTATTTTGAATGATGACTATTTTCAATTAAAAAAAACAAAAGAGGAAATCTGAACAGCCCTGACAAAATGGAAAGCAAATCAAGCAAAAACGAAAACTCAAATGTGGGATTCAATCAAAGAAGCTCATTATAGAAGACCAAATGTGATGAAGTCAATCAAGGAAAAGATGTAGTCTTAAAGAGTTCTATGCATAGATTATGAAGAAAAATTCAAGGATCATCTCCAAATCAGGAACAACCAAGAAAGAAAAGAAAAAGATCTCATCACTAAATTAGAGTCAATCAAGAAGGATCTGCTTGATTGAGAAAAATCAGGAAGACCATCAATCAAGGAGGATTTACACGTTGAGAATAATCAGGAAGATTGCCTTTCCTTTTCTTTACCCTTATTCTTGGAAAGAGGATTCATCACTGCCTCAATCGAATGATCAAATCCATTGGGATACCATCTCTTTAATATAAGGAGGCATCCGGATATCTCATGGAGTTTACAAACCTATTGCGTTTCAAGCCATTCTTCAATACTCTTCATCTTTAGAAAATCATTGTAATCGTAGAGTTGTTACTGTGAAACAAAAAGAGAGAGAAAAGAAGAAAAAAAACTGAAAGAGAGATTTGTCTCAAATGAAAAAGAAAAAAAAAAGAGAGGAAAATTTTGAGTTTAGTTTTAAGTTAAAATTCTTGTAAATACCATTCCATTAAAGGCTTGAAAACATATTCCTTGCATCCCAAGAGGACTGGACATAGGATTCATATTGAATTCGAACCAGTATTAAAACATCCGGTGTTGAATTTTCTTTTATGCATTTTACTTTTCTGCTTACTTACTTAATTGCTTTAGTCGACTACCTGGTATACTAGTTGACTATGTGAAGTTCAGGCTTAAGTCAAAAGAAAAGCGAAGAAAATTCAATTAACCCCTTCTCTCCCCCGCACTTTCATTTAGTATCAGACCATAGTTTTGTGTCTAACCACAGGTGAGAAAAAAATCATGGCAAATCAAAATCAAACCATTGGAGCACTATTTAAACAAGGAATTCTCAAACCAGACCTCCCTACTTCAATGAAAAGCATTTTTCACATTGAAAAATCAGAGTGGAGACCTTCTTTAAGTCTTATGATATAAAAGTTTAGAGAGTTATCAAACTTGGTGACATTCCCATCCCTGCATCCAAAATAACAAATGGAAGTTTATCTAGTTCTAAAGGAAGTCAGACTCCTGTTGTTCCCAGACTGGAAAACTACGCTGATGAACAAATGAAGATCATCCAGATAAATTCAAAAGCTAAAATGTTCTCTACAATGCCATCAGTGGTGAAGAATATAAGAAAAATCTCTAGCTATGAAACTGATAAAGAAATGTGGGACAAACTAGAGGTTACTTATGAAGGAACTCATAAAGTAAAAGAAACCATTGTCAATCTCCATGTCTATGAATATGAATGGTTCCAATGAAAAAAGGAGAATCTATTGAAAGTATGTTTGCCAATCTGAGTAAAATTATTGGAGAACTCAAGGTTGTAAGAAAAGAATATGCTCCCATAGAGTACATAATGACGGTTCTAAGAAGCCTACCTCTTTAATGGCATGCAAAAGTTGTTGCACTTGAAAGCATGGATCTCAAGAACCTACCCTATGATGAGGTTTGAGAAGATCTTATTGGCTTTGAGAAAACTCTTTTGAACAAAAAGGGTAAAGAAGATGAGAATAAGAAATTTGTTGCCTTCAAGGCAACTGATGACGTTCAAGAAGATGAAGATGAATTCAATGAGGATGAAATCACACTGATCACTAGGTCTGTCATGGAAACATTCTGGCACAATAGAAATCAGAGAAGAGGTAAACCAAATAATTCTCCAAATAAACAAATTACTAACTACAATCGAAATAATGGAAGGTGCTATGATTGTGGCAAGTTTGGACCCATTGCAAGTGAGTGTCCAGAAGCTAAGAGAAGATATCCTCAAGGATATGGAAGAAACAAAGCACTCAGTAGTTGGAGTGATGAAGACACATCTGAATACAATCAAGATATTTCTGGAAATATGTGCTTCATGGCCATTGGAGAATCCAGCCAGGTAAAATCTGATTTTTATAGAAATTGTTATGAATTAAGAGATTTACTGGATCATGCTATCACAGACTGAAAAAAATCTATTGAAAAACTTAAAACTATTCAAGATGAAAAAAGAGATTTGGAAATCAAATTTGAATCCTGTGATGTTGAAAGAGATCTTTTATTTAAGAAAATTTTGAATTAAAAATATCTTTTGAAAAATGCTCATAAATTTTCCAGCCCTAATAGAGAAATTAAGTCAATACTTAAAATAGTCGACTTACTCTCAAAGTAAATATGTCTGGATCTGATGAAACTGTAAAAGCTCATGCTATTATTGTGGTTAACCTGGTCATTCCTATCCTAGATGCAGATTTCGTCTTTCTAAACAAACCAACATGGTCTGGAAAGTCAAAAACACTTCTAAAAAGAAGGGCCCAAAACAAATTAGGTACCTAAAAATAAGTAATCATGTTTTGCAGGAACACTGCTCGAAATCAAAAGGCAAGTGGAATCTTGACAGTGGATGTTCTAATCACATGACAGGCAAGAAAAATCTGTTCAAATCTGTTGTTAACTTTAATGGTGAAAAAATTTGATTTGGTGACAATTCGACCGAAACTGTCATTGGTATTGGAACAATCTCCTTTAATGAATCTTGTGATATTACTAATATTTATCTTGTGAAGGGATGTGATTTTAAACTGGAAGTAAGACTCAAGAAAACTGGATGCAATATTGAGGATGTATCAGGAAAGAAAATTCTTCCAGGAAGCAGCAATAAAAATGTTTACATTTTGGACTCAGTCAAAGGATCAACAAACCACATCTCTTTTCCATCAATTTCTGAAGATCCATGGATTTGGCATAAAAAACTAGGTCATGCTAGCATGAGATTAATTGGGAAGCTTGCATAGCTGGATCTAGTAATTGGACTGCCAAGATTTGATTACACTAAGGAACACATCTGTGATGCATGTAAAATGGGTATGCAAACAAGAAACTCCTTTCAATCAAAAGATATTATTTTTACAACAAAGCCTCTTTAGCTTCTTCACATGGATCTTTTTGGTCCTACTAGAACTGATAGCATTGGTGGAAAAAGGTACGCATTTGTAATTGTTAATGATTATTCTTATTTTACTTGGGTCATGTGTTTATCCAACAAAGATGATACTTTAAAAAAATTTGAGTTCTTTTGTTAGAAAGTACATAGAGAAAAAGGTTATTACATCACTTCTACTAGAAGTGATCATGGAGGAGAATTTGAAAGCAGAGCCTTTGAAAATTTTTGCAATGAAGAGGGATATTATCACAATTTCTTAGCTCCTCGCTCTCCTCAACAAAATAGAGTTATTAAAAGAAAGAACCGAACTCTTCAAGATATGGCTAGAACAATGATTTGTGAGCACCCTCTTCCTTACCATTTCTGGGCATAAGTAATAAGCACGCCCTGTCACATAGTCAATAGATTCCTAATAAGGCTCATTTTGAAGAAGACTCCATATGAACTATGGAATGAAAAGAAACCAAACATTAGCTACTTTCATCCATTTGATTGCAAAAGCTTTGTCCATAATAATGGTAAGGATAACCTAGGTAAATTTGACCCTCAAAGAGAGGAAGGGATTTTTCTTGGCTACTCAAACTCTAGTAGAGCTTATAGAGTCTTTAGTAAACACACTTCCACTGTAGAAGAGTCTATTCATGTTGTATTTGATTAATCTAATAATGGAATCAGTTCCTAATGAATAGAGAAGCAAACATGATTACCCCAAAAACTCATCATTGGTAATGCAAGTGATGGAATGAGAAAAAGGGCCTCAAGCAAGAAAATTTCTAATATTGCTTTCATATCTCAAACCTAAAAAGGTTGAAGAAGCATTAAAAGACAATGAATGGGTTAAAGCTATGAAGCAAGAGCTAGATTAATTCAAAAAGAATCAGGTTTGGACCTTGGTTCCCACCAGAGAATGTCTTTGTAATTGGAACAAAATAGGTTTTTAGAAACAAGCTAAATAAAGCTGGAGAAGTAACTAGAAACAAAGCTAGACTCATGGCTCAAGGTAACATACAACAAGAAGGAGTCGACTATGATGAGACTTTCTCTCCTGTGGAAACTATTCTCATCCTTCTTGCTTATGCTGGTTTTAAAGGTTTTATATTTTTCAAATAGACATTAAAAGTGTTTTATAAAATGTTTTATTGAAGAAGAAGTTTTTGTGAAACAACCTCCAAGTTTTGAAAATCCAGAATTTCCTTACGATGTGTTTAAATTGTTAAAAGCTCTCTATGGACTCAAACAAGCTCCCAGAGCTTGGTATGAGTGCCTAAGTAAATTACTATTATCCCATGATTTTTCTCGAGGAAGTATTGACACCACTCTTTTTATTAAAAAATCCTCCTCTGACAATATTATCATTCAAATTTATGTTAATGATATTATTTTTTATAGTAATGTCCCTAATCTTTACAAGGACTTTGCCAATCTTATGCAAGCGGAATTTGAAATGAGTATGATTGGTGAGCTAACCTTCTTTCTGGGACTTCAAATCTTTCAAACTGATCAAGATATCTTCATCTATCAAAGCAAATACGCTTTGAAATTACTGAAAAAAAATTGTATAGAAAATGCTAAATCCATTATCACTCCCATGAGTCCTTCCAGCAATATGGATCTTGATTCTAATGGTAAAAGTATTGATGACTCCAAGTATAGAGGTATGATTGGTTCTTTACTGCATCTCACTGCTAGTTATCTTGACATTATGTTTAGTGTGTCCAAATATGCTAGATTTCAGTATGCTCCTAAAGAATCTCATTTAACTGCTCTAAAAAGGATAGTTCGTTATTTGGTTGGAACTATCTCTTTTGGTATTTGATATGAAAGATCCTATATGCTTAATCTTCATGGTTTCTCAGATGTAAATTATGCAACTGATAAAGTGGATGGGAAAAGTACTAGCGGCTCTTGCTAATTCCTTGGAAACTGCTTAGTCTCCTGGAATAGCAAGAAGCAGAATTGTGTTTCTATTTCAACCACTAAAGCAGAATATGTGGCTATTGGACTATGTTGTGCTTAGGTTTTATGGAAAATTCATCAATTAACAGATTATCATATAATTGCTAAACCTATTCAATTGCTATGTGATAATTCTAGTGTCATTTGTTTGTCAAAAAGTTTGATGCATCACTCAATGGATAAACACATCGATATTAAGCACCATTTTTTTAGAGATCATGTTTTAAATGGATATATTGAAATAGTTTTTGTCAATGCTGAAAATCAATTAGCAGATATTTTTACAAAACCACTTCTTGGAGAAAGATTTTGCAATCTCAAAATAGGTTTAAAATTCTTTTGGAAACTTTTTGAAATTTTGACTGTATGTGTTTTAGTTTTATGTACTTGCATGGTAACAATTAGAAGCATTTATTAAGAAATTGATTTTGTTCCTTTTTTATATGATTTTCTGGGACTTCATTTATTGCTCTGCATTTATTTTGACGGCTGGGTTCCATCATCCAGAATAGTGGTGATATCAACGATGATGTCACACATCGTATTGGGGAAGTATGGACTAAATCAAGGTTTGCATCTGGAGTATTGTGTGATAAGAAAATACCACCTAAACTCAAAGGTATGTTTTACAGATTGGTGGTTAGACCATCTTTGTTGTATGGGGTAGAGTGTTGGTCAATCAAAAATGCACATGTCCAGAAGATGCATGTTGCAGAGATAAGGATGTTGAGATGGATGTGTGGTCACACCAGGAGTGACAAGATTAGGAATGAGACCATTCGGGAGAAGCTAGAGGTGGCTCTGGTGGCTGATAAGATGAGCGAAGCGAGACTGTAATAGTTTGGACATGTGTAGAGAAGGGTATCGATGCTCCTATTAGGAGGTGCGAGAGGTTGGTTTTAAGAGCTACACGGAGGGGTAGAGGTATACCGAAGAATTATTGAGGGTAGGTGATCAGACATGATATGGAAGAACTTGATTTCACTGAGGACATGACCCTAGATAGAAAGAAGTAGAGGTCGCGAATTAGAGTAGTAGGATAATTGGTTGGTAGGGTTAGGTGGTTATCTAGTCATGGGGTATAGTAGGGTAGAGGAGTAGTAGTGTTTTATAACATGTTGTCATTATTTGTTGTTTATGTGTTAATTGTATTGTATTTACGTATTGTCATGCACTTTTGGTTATTAGTCATTTTTTTACTGTTTTCTTTCTTTTACTTTTTGTCATATCTAGTTTATTCTGCTTATGGATTTTTGAGACGAGGGTTCCTAGGAAACAATCTCTCTATTTTTATGAGGTAGTGCTAAGGTCTGCGTACATTCTATCCTCCCCAGACCCCACTTGTGGGATTTTACTAGGTATGTTGTTGTTGTATTTAATTTGACGGATGGCATTTGGGTTTTCCATTTTTCTTTATGTGTGATAGTCTTCCCTTCCTTTCACGTCTTATTGATTCAAACTACCACCTTTTCCTTCAACTTCTTTCCATTTTTTTTAATTTTTTATAATCTCCTCTCTCTTTCTCTCTCTCACTCCTTCTTCTCACTTATCCCCTTCTCCTCGCCTGAATCTCACCATGCCCCCTCATAAGAGTTCATGAATCAAAGGGAAGGGTGCTACTCATTCCCCTGTTCCCATTGACTCTGAAAACTCCTCAACCCTTTCATCCCCTCCTTCCTCAAATACACCTCCAGTTTTATCTCTTAAATGCTCCGCCCCTGCACATCTCTCCAATGCTCAGAAAAAGAAGTGTGGCTTTGATTTTGAAAAAATCCCTTGATATGAAAATTGATTTTTGGTATTCTTCCAATGAAAACCTCTTCCAATACTTGAAATCCAAAACCATTGTGCATGGATGCATTGTTGATCTTGACCTTCTCTTGACTCTTCACTGTCCCATTAAGGAGTTCTTCAAATTTCAAGGATGGGCTAAAGTGTTCTCATCTCCGCCTAAGGTGGTCTACGAACCCTTGGTCAGACTATTCTATGCCAATCTCCGTACCTCGAAGCCTGGAGAAGTGGAAACCTTGGTTCTCGGTAAGTGAATATTCTTGGATTGTGATATTCTTGGAGAAATTGAAATCCATTGCTCTGGTTTTTCTTGTTCCATTAGAAGCGCTTTGCCCTCTGATTTTGAAATGACTTTTGAAGAGACAAAAAGGGACCTCTCCTCCAATCCTTCTAGTCCTTGTCCCTCAAATATCGGCCATAAAGATGTGTCCTTGGAAGCCTGTGTTGTTTCTCAAATTTTTGTAACCACTTTTCTCCCAAGAGCTGGTTCCTTCTCTTCTCTGTCTATTCCAGACACCTTCTCCACCAATTGTCTTCTCTCAATGAAACGTTCAAACTTTACTCTTTCACTCTCAACTACATAATAGACACCACCATTGATCCCCCTAGTCCTCCTTATGGGATGATCATATCTCATATTCTGGAAGCCAATTCGGTTTGCCTTGCTGATATCCCATCTATTACTATGAAGAAGTGTTACAATTCTAGGGCCTTTGGAAGTATAGGCTATGTACTCTCCAATGATTCAGGGGTTCTCAAGTCTGATACTGCTGCCCCTGCAATTCCTTCTGACCCTTCTCCACCAAATCCCACTCCTCCTACTCCTTTGGACTCTAAGCTTCTCGAAGCTCTTCTATCTGAAGTCTCTGGGACGGACGAATCCCTTCAGGATCTTCTTCTCTCTAGTCATTGTAAGTTTGACTCTGTTGTTGATTCTGTCGAGAAATTTGGCCTGCCTCCAAAGAAACTGGTACTGACATTGCTAAGATTAGCTTGATGCCAGATCAATTTGTCAAGGATTCTACGACGTTTGCTTAGAAGGTTCAAACCTGTTCAGATGAACTATCAGCCTCTCTAAAAGCCCTGTTCGAAAATCTAAAAATTTCTATTGTGAACACTCTGACATGCTTCCTAGGCCTCGTGGATGATTAGTTGTGTTATATGTTTTTTTTTTTGGGACTATTTCTAAGGGCCTAAATGCCCAAACTATAACTATCTGTTTTTGCTTATTATGATATAAGTATGCTTTCTCTTTGCTGATGTCAAAGGGGGAGAAATAAATATTATGTAGTATAGTTGTGCTTGTTGTGTATCTGTTGTGTTTTGGTATTGTTTTTACGACAAGTCAACTAGTAGGTTTCATCTCAAGGGGAGCACATTTAAGTGACCAGTCAACTACCAGGCAACTATTCAGGGGGAGAACTTCAAATAGTACCCCAAGCGGTTGACTACCTTCAGGGAAGTTGACTACATAATCAATTTTTGTCATCATCAAAAAGTGGGGGATTGTTGGCGCCAATCTGTTTTGAATCATGACTATATTCAGGAAAAACACAAAAGAGGAAATTTGAGGAAACAACCTTGATGAAATAGAAAACAAATCAAGCAAAAAGGAAAACTCAAATATGATGAAGACCAAAGAAGCTCACTATGGAAAACCAAATATGATGAAGTCAATCAAGGAAAAGATGTAGTCTAAAAGAGATCTACGAAAAGATTATGAAGACAAATCAAGAACAACCAAGAAAGAAAAGAAAAAGATCTCATCACTAAATCAAAGTCAATCAAGAAGGATATGCTTGATTTAGAAGAATCGGGAAGACCGTCAATCAAGGAAAATCAGCATGTTGAGAAGAATCAGGAAGATTGTCTTTGCTTTGCCATACCCGTATTCTTGGAAAGAGTATTCATCACTGCCTCAATCCAAGGATCAAATCCCTTGGGATGTCATCTCTTTAATCTAAGGAGGCATCTAAATATCTCATGGAGTTTACAAGCCTACTGCTTTTTGATAGTAGTTTGATGGTCACACTCCAATAAGAAAGCAGCTGCTATCAGTAATTAACCTAACAGAGGTCAGGGTCGAATCCAAAGGGAATACAATACTTTGACTACAAGACTTCACTACTAATCATTTTTAGTATTTATGACTACAATTGCTAAATAGGGGGTGTGTGTTTTGTGATTCAAAAACGAAATAAAATAGACACTAATTAAAATGCAAGGAAACACTAGATTTTCGGGACAACTTGGGAATTGTGTTCCCCATGGTTCGTCTACTTGATTACCCTAGATATGTAACTATAATTGGTGAGTTGCATGCAGGATGGTAAGTTAGATTCTTCCAGCCCACTTGTGAAGGTAAAGGTCGAATTTCACTATGGTACTTGGTCGGCCACCATGGCGTGCCAACCAACCGTTACTAATAGTCCCAGTAAACCTCCCCTTGGTCAGGTTTGGTCAATTAGATGGGAACACATCAACTGAATTTTATCATCTACTTCACTTTTTCTATCGTCATTACCTTGGTCGGGATCATGATAGTAAGCGGGGATTGGTGTTTGCCACCACCAAACAACAATAAAAATGAAGGGAAATAGATAATACATGCAAACCCCAATCACAGAAATGTAAGAAAACTAGGTTATTTCAAGTCCACTCTTCATTGTTTCCACAACCCTAAGTCGTGGGTGATTAGCTACTCATGGCTAAAGCAAAACACACAGGAATGCATATAGTAGACATATTTAAGAGTTTCACCAATAACAATAAAGGAGATAGCCACCACAAGTTGCAAACCCATAAGCTTGATTGATCAACAATGGGTACAAGACAAGATTTGCAATCCCCCAAAATGGGTTTTCCAAGATTGAGCAATAATCTACACTAAAAAACTAAGAAAAGCTTCAAAATGTAATGTGAAAATGTCTTCTGGTCGAACTCCTCTTCAAAAACCTAACTTAAGCTGTATCTAGCATTTACAAAATAACCCTAGAATTTACATAGAAAAGACAGTTGTCAGCTAATAAGTCTCGCAGTTATGACTCATAGGATGACCTATGTGTCGTTGTTGGGGTCTCGTATCAGGTTCTTGGCATCTTGGATTGAACTGGTATGACCCATAGGTACGAGTCATTGCATGGGCTATGACTCGTATGTTTGTCTCGTATTCTGGTCATCAGTTTTTGGTCCATCAATTTGGCTCTCTGATTCTTGCTACGAGTCCACCTATACGAGTCATAGTGTGTATTACAACTCATAGGCTTGGCTCGTAGGGGTGACCTTCACTTGGCAGATTTCTGATTTTTGGTCTCTGATTCTTACTATGATACAACCTACGACACGTAATGTGAGCTACGACTGGTAGGTTGGCTTATATGGCCTATGCTTCAACAAAATCTGCAATGTTTCTTCAAAATCATGCCAACCTAACCTTTCTGCAAGATTAACACAAAAACACATCAAAACACTAAAAAGTTGCTTTAAGAACTCACAAAATCCCTTGTTTCAGTCACCAAATGTGCTCTATTTTGACAGCACATCAACACCCTCAACTTAGAATTATTGCTTGTCCTCAAGTGACGACTCAATCTACACAGACAAAGAGAAATACATATTAACTATGCTAATGGCATAAATATCAACTCCTTTGATTCAGGTACTCAACTACCATTTTCAAAATAGGATGGTGGAATTATTTAGCAAACAGGAACACAATGAGATACCTGGCAATCCAACTATTGTAAGCTAAGGAGCATCAACCATCCACAATTACTAGAATAATCATATGCTACTCAAGAAGTGCAAATGCTCTCACTAGAAAGAAGTCTCTTATAATCACTCAAAAGCATTTTAGAATTTAGGGACTGAGGAAGCATTCTCATTCTCATAACTAAAATTCAGTGCACACTGACTAACACCATAGGCTTGCCTCTATGCTCAACTCCTGGCTTGGTGATAAAGTGGAGGTGGATCACTTTAGGACTTATAGGCTTGTAACATCGGCTCAGGGTGCTTTGTGAGGCATTTTGGGCAAATAGTGACTAAAGCTATCCTTGAACCATGCTTACCAACACTCTTTGCTTTCATAATCCACCCTTTTTAAACCAATCCACCCTTATTCTCCTGGTTTGAAGTTTTCTCGAGCGCTTTCTTTCTCTTTTTCAGCTGAGCCTTGATTTCACTCTCATTTTTGCTACTTTTTCTTCAACTCAAGGCACTTTTCTTTTCTTTTTCTTCACTCGATTGATGCTTTTTCATTTTTTTCTTGATTTCTCAACTAACCACCTTATTATTATTACTTTGGCACAATAAGGGCCACCCTCAACTTAGGCTTTTAGCCTCAGGTAAAGTACACAATATCTATGCCTCAAACCAAGGCATCTAATTGCAGCCACCCTCAAGCCTCAATCAAGGTTCACATGTTCAAGGATAGAACAGGGCTAATATCAAGGCATTTCATCAAACAAGGTTAAACTAGCAAGGTATCAAGAAAGAATGAGTATATGATAAGCTCAAAAGTTTGGAACAAGGGATGCACTTACTCATCTGGTGGTTCATTTAGACTACAAAGTTATTTCACTCAAGGAACAAAGTCCTCAGATCCCTTCCATATCCACCATATCACCAAACTAACTTCAGAGTAACAAGGCAAGTTTTGGGCCCATACAAGATGCATGAATGCAGCAAAATAGGCTCACAAAACACATGGAAATTGCATCCACAATCAAGTATAGACTCACAGGTCATACTTTTAGTCTCAACTTACCTTCATAATATCAGAACAAACATTTTCAGATACTCAAAAACATATGAATGCATCAATAATCACAACCTCAAAAATTTTGAGGGTACCCAAGTTTGCATCAAAAGTTTAAAGAAAATCTAAGAACAATATACACCAAACGATAACATTGTTATGCATTTACAAATTATCTATACTTCCTAAAACATGTCGGTTCAACAGAAAATTAAACATCCAAAAGGAAAAAGAAACATGGCAAGAAAACCTTGGGATCAAAAATAGGGGAAGTTGACTTAAGGCTACTCAAACTTCACCTTAATTCATAACTCTCACCACCCCACTAAAAGATGATACTTTGTCCTCAACGTAAAGATATAAAGAAAAGACGAACATACGAAAGCATAACATAGATATATATACATTCAAAACTAATAATTAATAAAATCATTATCCAAAACCAAAGTAAAAATATTATCCAACAAGAACATCCACAAAATCCAAAATAAAACAATATTGTCTAACACAAGGACAGAGTATCCATAAAAACAAGTAAGAGTCAGGGCCAAAAGTGGTCAAACACCATGGTGCTCATGCACTAGTATCAGGCTGGTCTGTAGGGTCCTGGGTCTGCCTCTCCTGCTCTATTGAAGTACCCTTTCTAAGTGGGGTGTCTTGTGCTCTCTCTCTCTCTCTCTCTGAATAGCCACCAACAAAAGCGACTCCTGCACCACCTCCTCAGGTATGGGCTCCTCCTTCTTAGGTCTCAGCCTCTTCAGGGTCGGCTCCGAATCCGCATGCTCAAGGGGCCTCTTCCCGCGGGTGTCTGAACAGTCGGTGAGCCAATCAAATGCCTCATCACCTACAGGTGCTACTTCTAGGGCTGGAATAGGGGCTTCCAATAGCTGCAACAAGTCGGCCTTGAACCTGGCCAACTAATCTGTCACCGCACTCATGTCGGGAGGCCTAGTACCCTTAAGCCTTCTGGAACCTATCCTTGAACGCATCGACCCGTGCATTAACTGCTCGGACTCTATCATCAACTAAATCTCGGTAAAATTCCTTCATCCTCTCCTTGGCATCCCGAATAGTTTGATCAATCAACGGTTGGACCTGTGCTGATAACTCTCGCACCCTGCCCTCTGCTACAGACACCCTATGCAATAAAGCCTGAAAAGCAACAGCAGAGAAAAGAGGGTCAACCTGTAACATAGCTGTTACTGGTGCTGGAGTAATGGTGGATGGTGTAGACTCGATCTCGGCTGCTGGTGTGGGCTCTGTTGAAGCCGGAGTAGTTCCCGTAGGAGCTGGAGATGAACCTGGAATCTTTATCTCAACCAAAAATGGCTCTGGGATAGGAGGTGGGATAGCTCAAGGTAAGGCCATCGGGTTCTCATCAGCCTTTATCAGGTTAGGATCCGTAGTGCATGTGGACTCTACATGAGGGTCCCGGTGAAGGTTAATAAAAAACCTGCAGCACTACATAGTCAATGAATCAAAACTAGAAACGGTAGTGAGATGCTCATCTGAGCTGCAGCCTCACGAATCTGCTCTAAAATGATCCGAGCCCAATCTATAGCATACTCAACTAGAAGACTAGCCAACAATACAGCTCTCTCGAGGGTGACCGCATTATCTTAGACTAATACGCCAACGGATAATGGACCACAAGAACTTGGCCCAAAATGAGATGTAGGATTTTACAATAGGATCTGCATGGTTTGTGACCCACGTCGGCTCAACACTCTCCTCACAAATCTGGCTAGCGATCCACCATAGAAGCTCTGTTCTAGCCCTAATGTCCTTCCCAGTCACCGCTGTCCTCATCTTCTCAATACCGCTATCGTACTCAACGGTGGACTAAGGGGCTATATAAGTAGTCCCAAACTGCACTCATCAGATTGTCTTCTCCGAGATATCAACTCTCCTCCCCCGGACTATCACCACCCGTAGCCTCGATTGCTCAATTGGTTTTTTGTTCTTTGGCAACCCCTGATGGAGTGTAGCAAGGTATGCTGCATAAAACTCACGGACTACATAAGAGGCATATTTGCCTAACTGTTGTGTGATCCATCATAGCCCATGCTTATCCCGCCCAGCATCCAATCTGGGAACTCTATCTAAGCCCAAGGCATTTAGCCAGAACTCCGCATGAAATTGGCGAACCGACTTACCTTGCCCCTTTGGCTCTAATCCTTGGTCATATATTTCCTTCATACCAAGGATGCACCATCTGCGGTCGGCTGAGGGTTGGGACTAGACCTTTTCCTGCTGATAAGTTCTTTCTAACTCTGACTCTGAACCCGAGTGTGAGGGGGTCATCTGTGGAAAGCTGTTGTCTGACCCATCCTCGTTGCCCTATTGCTCCTCCTCTTCAAACTTGGAGGAACTACTCACTTCCATGGGCGTCTGAGCTGCGAGTGACCGAGTCTGAGTTCTATTGGACTCTAGGTCTAACCTGACTCTGTGGACTTCCATAGAGCCCTCAGATTGTTCGGTGTCAGAGGATTCATCCCACAACATCAATTCTAGAGATTGAATTGCCCGTTTGTCTTTTGGAGGCATTTTATTTGCAAACAACCCATAAGGCAACATTTAAGTCCAAGATGTTTTGATCCACTGAAATACTCGGCAAAGAACAAGAAACAAAAACAACTAATAAGTAATTATGCAATGATGTAACTGCAGATATGCAGTTACGAGTGCAGTTATGACTCGTCGCGTGACCTATGAGTTGTGTACTGGCCTCATAGAACTAGTTGTTCCTTTAAAAATGCTTTCTGATCACAAATATGAAATGTTGTTAGGATTTGTATGATGGCCTATGAGTCGTAGTCCTGGTCTTGTACCTAGTTCCAGAAACATTTTCAAAACTTAGTAAAGTTTACGAGACCCTCCCTACGAGTCATACCAAGTACTATGAATCATATGTGGGTCTCGTATGAGAAATATGAAGGGATTACAGGTGACTGATGCTTGCTGCGAGGGGCTATTATGACTCGTATAGGAACTTACGAGTCATAGGAGTGCCTCGTAGATGAGCACAGAAGTCACCTGCAATGCCTAACTATTTCCAACACCAAGCACAAATTCAACACAAAATTCAACTTAATTATGTAAGTAAGAGCAAATCACGACTAAACAGCACATAATCAATTCCATATTAGCATTGACAATTTTAAACGACTATTATCCCTAAGAGTCAAAACCAGTTTAACCAAATGTCAAGCACCCCAAAAGCAATCAACCATCTAAAACTCATTCTTGACATGTCCATGATATCCCAAGAAAGTGCAATCACCATTCATAATGATTCAATCAAACCCACATGTTCAAGCATAGGCAATCACCCCCATATCACCTAAAGTTCAACTCTGACAACTATTCTGACCCTACATGAGCAACATTAAAACATTACATATCAAACATTAAAAATGTCATACTCATAAGCACCTACTCAAGCTTTTCTATGAGGTTCACTTCACAACCCAATTCTTTGAAGGCCTATAAACCCTAAAGTATAAGTCTAGCTTAATAATCAATGTAAGACATGTTTAAACATGATCAAACTAAACTGTACTCATATAGGGAACATACTTATCAAAAATATTGAGAAATGTAACTAAAAAGCTTACCAATTGAATTGAAAAATGAACCAAAGCAAAGAGAGATGAATTTCGCATTGAAACCCTAGGAATTTATACCCTTGTCGAAATATTCGCCAGAAAATGATGTAGGTGGCTGGTATTTTTGGTCAAAGAAGTATTTACGGGATGAAGAAGGGGTTTTTCATCAACTTAGGGTAAGAAATTTTAGAATGTAGGGTCAAAAATGATTTTGACACCTTTTATAAGCAAACCGAGTCAGATTTTAAAAAGCTGCAGATCGGGGCTATGAGACCCCGACTACGAGTTGAAGGTCATCCTATGACTCGTAGGTACTGATCTTGTACCAGAACCAACACTTAGTATAAATTTAGGAATCATACCTAGGCATTGCGTACCCCACTTACGACTCATAGGAGATCCTATGAATCGTAAGGTTGGCTCGTAGTGTATGTGCCAACTTCAGATACTTACTGTTTCCCTCTACGAGGCATGACTAGGAGTCATAGTGAAGACTACGACTCGTAGGTCTGCTTGTAGGAGCTGCTTCTAGTCCAATGTTTCCAGATCTTCAGTTCTTCCACTTTTTACCTGCAAACCAAGTCTCAAAGCACAGAAGACCTCAAAAAATATTATAGTTGCATCTTTTTCTCTTAATTTAAATCAAACAACTACTACTACTCTAAATCTCAAACAAACAAATAATTAGCAAAATGCTTGGGTTGCCTCCCAAGAAGTGCCTTATTTAATGTCATGGCCCGACTTTGTCATCTTCCTTTATCAACTATCATCGAGGGTCCACACCTCACTCTTGCATTTATCTGGGTGTTTTATGGATTGGCGAATATCGAACACAACTTCTGCATCATTAACCTTGAACCGCAGGACCTGAATCCATATTCACTAGTGCTCTCCCAATGGCCAAAAATGGTCTCTCCAAAATGATGGGTACCTCAAAATCAACTTCACAGTCGAAGATCACAAAATCTGTCGGAAAGATGAATTTATCGACTTTAATAAGCACATCCAAAAGGATCCCCTCTGGCTTTTTAATGGTTTAATCTACCATAAGCAACCTCATTCGTGTTGGGGTAGGCATACCAAGGCTAAGCATCTTGAATATGGCGAGAGACATTAAATTGATGCTTGCTCTTAAGTCACATAATGTTCTTGCAAATTCAATGTCATCGATAGTGCAAGGGATGGTGAATGCCTTAGAATCTTCTTGTTTTTACACAAGGCATTTGGTCATAATCGCAATACATTATTGGAGTTCTTACTCTTGGCTCAAAATGCGCTTCTTGTTGACCAAATCCTTCATATATTTGGCATATCCGGGCATTTTCTCCAAGGCCTTCGAGAGAGGAATATTGATGGATAGTTGTTTTAACATTGACAAGAAATGCTTGAACTTGCCATCTTCTTCCTTCTTCTTAAGCCTTTATGGGAATGGAGGAGGTGGTTTTGGGATTGATTTGGCTTTCTCTTGCTCTCCCACCTCTTGGTCCTTTACTCCCTTACTCCTTGGACCTTCTTCCTTATTCATCACCTTGCTATTAATGGCTCTCTCCTCAACTTCATCACCAATAATTGGCATAGGGGGGTCCACAATGCCTTTGCCACTCAGAGTCATCACGACTATGCAATTCCCTTCGTTCTTAGGATTTTGAACCATGTTGCTAGGTAGGGTGCCTTTCTGGCATTGGTTCAGCTGGGAAGACACTTTCCCAAATTGTTGTTCAAGTTTTTTGATTGCCACAAAGTGACTCAACTTTCTGATTTATTCTTGAAATACCCATCTTCATCCCTTTCAAAGTCTCGTCGTGGTGATCCGCCCTCTTCAACAATTTATCGAACATTTCTTCAATCCTCGAATTACTCTACCCAGAGTCACGGTTGTGAGGAGGCACATAAGGACCATTCCTGTAGCCCTCTCTTCTCCCCTATTCTGCATTTAGCACTCTTTCTCTCTCATAGTATCCACCTTTATTATCTTTATATGGTCCATCTCGATTGAAGTTCCGACCTTGATTCCTGGAACTTTGCCTCCAATAGTCCGAGTTGGACCCATGGGGGTTATTCTGGAAACTCGTTGCTTATAGGCATACTCATGAAAGAATTGATCATCATACCCAGGAGTAATTGGGGGTTAGTGAGTTATTGCCTTCAAACTAGCTTGGTTTTGCTTCAAAACCAAATCCATGCTCGTATGGAGTTGAGCAAGTTGCTCCATAATCTCTTCATTCACTTTAGCCTGCTCACTGTTTGTGGTAACCGCACAAGAACTCTTTGTATTACCACGCTCACTATGACCCCATGCTCTGTTGGTCTTCACCACTTGTTCCATTCTTTCAGCCACTAGCTCAAATGGTTAATCAAGAAAAACACCTCCCATGATCGTGTTGGCACAATCTTTGCTATTATTATTAAGTACTCTATAGAAGATCTTGACCAAAGCATCATCAAAAATTTTTTGATCAGGGACCATCGTCAAGTATTTGGTAAATCTCTCTTATATAGTGTTAAGAGAGTCTCCAGGCAATTGCTCGAAGTTGTTAATTTGGTCCTTAAGCTTTAGCTTCTTCGACCTTGGGAAATTACTTTCTAAGAACACCCTCTGAAGCTCAGCCCAACTCGTGATGGTACCCGGAGGTAGCTCAGACAACCATACAACTACATTGCCAGTCAGTGACAATGGAAACACCCTCAATCCAATAGCGTCAATAGAAATATTTTGTGTCCCCATGACACTTTTGCACACGAAGATGACATTTTGGAGACGATGGGTGGGGATCCTCTGACGGAAGCCTTGTGAAAAGGCCACGGTTTTGGAGCATCTGGAGCAATCCACTTGATACCATGAACTTAGCATCTACCAGTAAGGGGGCAGTACTATAGAACCGGTAACATCCATCATTATAGGGTTCAATCAGCACTAATTCCAGCCATAAGAATTTGCATTGAAATCTCTAAGATGTGGCCGGTTAACCCTTGGTGGTGATTCTCCTCTCTTCTTAAGTATTCCTCATTTGCATGCATATCCTCCTCAACCTCAATGTCCTTATTCACTCGAGCCAGCCATCATGGTAATCGATGGATCTCCAAATACAGTAGAGCTAAGGGATTGCCTTGGCTCCTTGTGTTGGGCATACAACCTAGTCCACCCTGCAAAAGAAATCAAACAACAAAAACAAAAACAAAAACAAAAGTAAAGTACAAGAGACTCTAGAAATTAACACTAATAGTGAAATCAATTGAAAACCTAGTCATATTCCCCGACAACGGCACCATAATTTTTTGATAGTAGTTTGATGGTCACGCTCCAATATAGCGGTCGCTATCAGTAATTAACCTAAACCGAGGTTAGGGTCAAATCCACAGGGAATATAGGGCTTTGACTACAAGACTTCACAACTAATCATTTATAATATTTATGACTACAATCTGTAAATAGGAGTGGGGGGTGGGAAGGTTTGTGATTCAAAAACAAAATAAAGTAGACACTAATAAAAATGCAAGGAAACACTCGATTTTGGGGACAACTTGTGAATTGTGTTCCCCATAGTTCGTCGACTTGATTACCTTAGATACATAACTATAATTGGTGAGTCACATGCAGGACAATAACTTAGGTTCTTCCGGCCCTCTTGTGAAGGTGAAGATCGAATTTCACCATGGCGCTTGGTCGGCCACCATGGCGTGCCAACTAACTTTTACCAATAGTCCCAGTCAACCCCCCCTTGGTCAGGTATGTTCGATTAGATAGGAATACATCAACCAAATTTTATCATCTACTTCCCTTTTCCTATTCGTCACTACCTTGGTTGGGATCGTGATAGTAGGCAGGGTTTGGTGTTGGCCAACACCAAACAACAATAAAAATGAAGGGTAATAGATAATACATGCAAAACCCCAATCACAGAAATGCAAGAAAACTAGGTTATTTTAAGTCAACTATCCATGGTTCCTACAACCCAAAGTTGTGGGTGATTAGCTACTCATGGCTAAAGAAAAACACACAAGAATGCATATAATAGATATAGTTGAGAGTTTCACCAATAACAATGAAGGAGATAGGCCCCACAAGTTGCAAACCCACAAGCTTGATTGATCAACAATGGATACAAGGAAAGATTTGCAATCCCCCAAAATGGGTTTTCCAAGAAAGAACAATAATCTACGCTAAAAAACCTAAGAAAAGCTTCAAAATGTAATGTGAAAATGTCTACTGGTCAAACTCCTCTTCAAAAATCTAACTTAAGTTGTATATAGTGTTTACAAAATAACCCCAGAATTTACACAGAAAAGATAGTTGACAGTTGATAAGTCTGACAATTATGATTCGTTGGATGACCTACGAGTCATAATCGGGGTCTCTATCAGGTTCTTAGCACTTAGACTGAACTGGTACGACCCATAGGTATGAGTCTTTGCTTGGGCTATGACTCATACATTTGTCTCGTAATCTTGGTCTTCAGTTTTTGGTCCAACATTTTGGCTCTCTGATTCTTGCTACGAGTCCACCTATACGAGTTGTAGTGTGTAATATGACTTGTAGGCTAGGCTCGTAGGAGTGACCTTCATTTGGAAGATTTCTAATTTTTTTCTCTGATTCTTGCTACAATACAACCTACGACTTATAGCATAAGCTACGACTCATAGGTTGACTCGTACGGCCTATGCTTCAGCAAAATTTGCAATCTTTCTTAAAAGTCATGCCAACCTAACTTTTCTATAAAATTAACACAAAAACACATCAAAGCACTAAAAAGTCGCTTTAAGAACTCACAAAATCCCTTGTTTTAGGCACCAAATGTGCTGTATTTTGATAGCACATCACATTTTAAGCCATTCTTCAATACTCTTCATCTTTAGAAAATCATCGTAATCTCTAGAGTTGTTACTGTGAAACAAAGAGAGAGAGAGAGAGAGAGAGAGAGAGAGAGAGAGAGTGAAAAGAAGAAGAAAATTGAAAGAGAGATTTGTATCAAAAGAAAAAGAAAAAAAAAGAGGAAAAATCTGGATTTAGTTTTAAGTTAAAATTCTTGTAACCACCATTCCATTAAAGGCTTGAAGAGATATCTCTTGCAACCCAAGGGGAATGGACCTAGAATTCACATTGAATCTGAACCAGTATGAAAACATTCGGTGTTGAATTTTCTTTTTACTCACTTTAGTTTTCTGCTCGCTTACTTATTTGCTTTAGTGGACTACCTGGTATACTAATTGACAATCTAAAGTTCAGACTTAAGTTAAAAGAAAAGCGAAGAAAATTCAATCCACCCCCCCTGCACTTTCATATTTGAAAATGCTTTCAAACTATTTTCTCTGTTATTTTGTGAATCAATAAATTCCAAGATGTGTAATTAATGAAGAGGTGATTTAGTTAGTGTGTGTGTGTGTATTGTGTGAATAATTGGTTATGACTAGTCTCAAAATGATTATTATTTTATTTTTGGTGAAACTATGTTATCATTCACTTCAGAGAAATGAGAATCCCGCTAATCAAATTTGTGATAGCAGATGATATATATTTATCACGCCCCGGGAGGGTATCCTAGACATAACCAGCGCTCAGAGACTATTGTTAGTCCCCAAGCGAACCACTTGGCCTTATAACATCCATTCAGTCATTAAACTCAAGACAATCAGCGGAAGACTAAAAAAAGTAATGTGCACATCTCATATATCCTCAAAATAATGATATCAATAAATAAAAGGAGCTAGTGGAGAGAAACTAGCTCAACAAGTCTTAACATCAACATTCGACTCTAGTCTATGAAGCCTCTATCACTATCAGGTGGTGCTAATAACACCCATGACTACCTCATTCAAAATAAAGCTAAGCAAATCAAACTCTAAAGAAAGATAAAAATAAAATAATGAATCCTCCGAAGTAGGGGAGGCTTATCAATTCACTGAACGTTCAAAGATCCTCAACAATGCTTCTGTTGATGATCTCTATCCCATGTATTTATATCATAAAATGATACATCGCCAGAGTGACATTAGTACGTAGAATGTACGGTATGTAAAATAGCTGAATGAAATCAAAACAGGTAGAATAATATGGAACAACATCAACATAGAATGATAACCAATCAAAATGTCAAATGTCTATCTAAAGCAAGAATAAAGAGTAGACAAGTGACCCATCAACCAACTCAAGTTTACTTAATAAGACTCAACTCAACTCAAGGGAACTCCACTCAAGAGGCTCAACTCAATAAACAAGTCTAAGAATAAAGTCATGCTTTGAAAATAACTCAATTGTATGCAACTAACACCAAATCATTTAAATCTTATAATAAAAATTCTTCAAAAGATACTTCAATATACAACCTCATTCAAATCAAATATGCAAATTAGGGAGTTTATCTAATCGATATCTATCTACCCCACCATAAGTTATGGTGAGGTATAA
Organism: Solanum clarkiae; assembly: GCA_011800125.2. Taxonomy (NCBI): domain Eukaryota; kingdom Viridiplantae; phylum Streptophyta; class Magnoliopsida; order Solanales; family Solanaceae; genus Solanum; species Solanum clarkiae. The sequence continues at coordinate 7,634 of JAABOM020064257.1, read as the reverse complement.
CGAATCAGCATCATTGCCATGCCCATCCTAAACTTGCTACGGTAAAGGATATATAATCTCTATCTCTATCTCATGAATCATGATCCATCAGCCCTGTCCATCTTTTGGGACAGGAGTTGCCAGAACGAGCTGCACCACTATCCTACGCTGGAAAAAATAGTTCTGGGGTGTTTCTCTCACCCAACTCTATGCTCGATACTACTCCCAAAAATCCTCTTTAAAACTCGTCAAGTGAATAATTTTCTCAAAACATCTCATCAATTCTCATTGGACTTAAATTTTTAACATCATCTTCATCTCAACATCAACATCATCATCTTTCATCAATAAATATATTTTGAAAATGCATTTACATCCTCATCAAAATACTTCCCTAGAACATAAAGTGCTCTCTTTGAAAATATACTTCAAAAACATTTACATATCATCAAAACTCTTCCTCAAATCATTATTTATTCTTTAAACTCAATTTCATGCAGACTCTGTAAAATATGTTCAAAATTATCAGTATTTAACATGCTCAGTATGACCATCAACTTTAGTTTCAAAATAATGCATAAACTCAAATATAATCCTCAATTAGGGTTCATATGAATGAAGACGTGAACATGCAACCAATCAAATATTCAACTTCAAGAACATCATCAAGATATTATTGTATACAAGAAACTCATTAAGACAATAGAAAACTCAAAAACTTAATTCAAGAATTTAATCAAGATAATACTTCAAGAAACATGTATGGGGGAGGAGGGGCAGGCTCATGGACTCTCAACTCATCTATGACAATCTATGGGGCACATGAGAGAAAAATCTCATGTTTTTTTAGCGTTACATACCTGGAATAAAGCTTTACCAATTGACCGTCAAAAATTCTCCTTGAATTCTTCAATCTAGCCTTCCTCTTCTCCTCTCTCAACCCCCAGTCTTTCAAGTGTTAGAAAAAGACATAGAATGGGATTTGAAACCTTATTTATACATCAAAATGACCTAATTTGATCATGTTATGAGTTTAGGAGGGGTTGAGAATTGACCGGAATGCCCTTCAAATTAAAAAGAAAAAGTTTCTACTTCAGAATGCCTAGTCTGCGACGCAGACTGGTTGCGCACTTGCACATTTTTTTTTACTGAAAACCCAAAACATGTTGAAAAGCTAATTTTTCATGAAAATACACATAAATCGTATTTATCAAATGTGTTTTATGTGTAATTTTTCGTGAATCATTTTTCGATCAATTTTTTCAATTCCCGTTGAAAAATAAAAATATAAGTGTAGGTCGCGTCGCATCTTGGGCGCGCACCAACACTATTTTGGAATTAATTACGAAAATTTATCTTTTGACTTGGTCGCTCTAAAATCCGATTGAGAAAAGTCCTCCATTCAATTTTTCGTGTTGATCGCAAATCCCGTCTCAAATTTTCCATCAGAGCTTGGGAAGACGCATTATGTGAACAATTTCATTCTAGGGGTATTTCGATAGTTTTATCGAGTGTTAGAATATTATTATGATCTTTTCTCAAGTAAATCTAGTGGCTAATATGTGGAAAGAAAAATTATTATTTTAACCAGAATAGTTTTTATTTTTAAAACTTCAGTTTCAAAATAATGCATTAAAATTTTTTATTTTTAATGCATAAACGTTGATGCGCGTCCCAGGCACAACGTGCCAGGGTTGCAAACTTACACTTTTTTTAAAAAATATTTCAACATAAATTGGAAAGAACGCATTTTGAGAAAAATTATGGATACATACATGTCCGCGCCCTAGGCACAATGCGGACATGGTGTCGCAGAGTGAAATTTTATTTATTTTTATGGGAAGGTCCTTTGGTCATTCCCTAACCCTTCCTAATTTCAATAAACGAGTATAAGGGATCTTTTACTTCAAGCCAAGTCCAAATAATATGTACCAACTACATTTTCGTATGATTAGATAAAAGGGTCAATTTCAAATGATCATATCTCCTAAAGTACAATGTTCTAAGTGACCCATATATATCAAATCGAGGATATTTGAATTAGCTTTCCAACGCATCTCATTTTGCCTTAATCAAAGTTCGGAGTAGAAAGTTATGACCATTTTAGTGAAGGAGTGTAGAGTTGTCTAAAGGTCCACGCCCCAGAGCGCATCGCGGACCAAACGTGGACCCTTAATGGATAATGTAATGATGTTATTTTCTTTTATTTTGAGGGCACTTTAATACTAAAACCTTTAGGGGTCTATTTAAGGTCTCAAAATGCATAAAACGTCAGCTTTCATAATTAAAAACCCTCTCCTTCACTCTTAAACATAAGCGCTCAAGAATCATCAAGAAAGTCATCAAGTTAGGATTAGCCTTCTGGATTCATCCTCAAGATAATTTATTCATCATGAATTTTAAGCTAACCAATTCAAATTTCTTCATCTATTCATGAATCTCTAATAGAATCTTAAATCATAACCTAAGGTTTCAAGAAGACGTATTCAAGAATCCCAAGAAAGGATTTCTTGGTTCTTCTTTTTTCAAGAATGTAGGGTTTTTCATCAAGAACTCTAAAAATTCTAAGTGAAGAATTCGAAAATCAAGGAGAATCCCTTCAAACAATGTCTTTTGAAGTTCTTCCACTCTAAAGGAACTATCGAGATCAAGGATTTTCTCTAAGAAAGCTAGTATTCGTCAAATTTCAATTGCAATATCAACTTTGTGGATATGTAAGGCTAAACTAAAAGCATGGGATTGTTATCCCATATGTCCCATAGATGAGTTGAGAGTCAATGAGTCCCCATACATGATTCTTGGAGTATTATCTTGATTAAATTCTTAAAAACTATATTACTTACATGTATTTTCATATGTTGATGATCATTATAAACTTGATTTCTTGAATTGAATTATTTTCATGAGATATTATATAAACCCTATATGTTAACTTTTGAAAACATGCAAGAATGAACTTAGGAGATGAGTCTTCAGTCGTGATGGTATGAATATGCTTATTGTTTGAAGTTATGGTCCTGAGTTAAGAGTGTTAATGAGATTGATATCCTTACAGTCTTAAAAAGATTGAAACTTAATTCTAACAGAATGTTCCTAGTCCATTGAGTTGATAATTGATGAGATGAGTTGATGTCCTTTGTCCAAAAGAGACTCAATGATGAGAAATCTTGATGTTTGATAGCTTATGAGCATATTGAGTCCTGGGAAGAGTATTGAGAATCGGAATTAGCAAGAGTGAGTCGCACTCACACTCATTAACTATGTGGCTAGTATAAGAGAGGGTTGAACTGTGAAGATGGATGTTTCCTTAGTCCCAAAAGAGGATTTGATAGTACTATAGATCCACTGATAGACACGTCCTCTATCCCGGTAAGGTACTGGATGGATGTGGTAATGACATCACTTCATTGTATCATCATTGGGTCATAGGTGATGGTTGTCAGTTAAAGAAATTACTAGATAGGTTCCATATTAATAGTACTCTGATGTTGATGTGATGGTATGAGTCTTGATTGATGTTGATGAGTCATTGTCTACTCTTTATTCTTGCTTTAGATAGACATTTGATATTTTGACTAGTTATTATTTCTGAGTTGATGTTTTACCACATTATTCTACCTGTTTCTCTTTTCATTCAACTATTTTTACATACCGTATATTCCACGTATTGACACTACTCGGCACTGCATCATCTCATGATGCAGATATATGGATTAGGGATCATCAATAGGCGCATCGTTGAGGGTCTAAGACATTCAGCTGATTGGTGAGTCTCCCTTACTTCGGAGGAATCATTACATTTATTTTCATCTTGTTTTTAGAGTTAGATTTGATCAGCTTTTACTTTATTTTGAGGTAGTCATCGGTCTGTCATTGGTACCACTTGATAATTGATCAGCTTTACTTTATTTTGAGGTAGTCATCGGTCTGTCATTGGTACCACTTGATAATGATAGATGTTTCATAGACTAGAGTCGAATATTAACGTTAAGACTTGTTGAGCTAACTCTTTTTACTAGCGTTTTTATTTATTGATATTATTTTGAGACTAGATGAGATGTGCCCATTATTTTCCTTAGTCTTCCGCTGATTGTCCTAAATTTATTGATTGAATGAATATGATGAGGTTAGATGGTTCGTTTGGGGACTAGCAATAGTCTCTGAGTGTCGGTTACGTCTACGATACCCTCTCGGGGCGTGACAGATTTTGAAAATAATAATTTTAAAGATAGAAAAATGGTGACAAGGTTTATAGTCAGTTGAAAATGGTGATGATGTTTATTATATTTTGAAAAGAGATCATTGACGCCACATGACAGATACCATAAGAATAGCACCTAATAAATTGAATATTTGATTGTACTAAGAAGGGTACAATATATGATAGTAAGTTGATTTCAAAATCCAGATGTGATTACTAAGAAATAATAAAATTCTTGTGAAAAATAGTTTTTGCAAGAGCGAAAGATAAATACAAGTATTTGAGACATGGTCTAATAAAGTAGTTGCTATGAGATTAATGTAATTATACAAATTACGTGTAGGCAGAGGTGAATCTGATCAATTTACTGACTAAAAGAAACATCGAGGGGAGTAGGACTTCATTAGTCAAATTGAGATGATTAACAATGATGGTAACACAACCTATGTGATTGGAGATCCCATGAATTAGGTTCATATGGGTATCAACAAGCCATTATTTAATTAATTAAGCACTATACAATTATGTCCCTCCTATGATGTGTGAATATAGTGCAAAATCTGCAAGACAAAATAAGGGTTGAGTTAAACTCTTAATCCAAATCATATCCTTGATGATTGGACCTATATGATTTTGCACTATAGGTGGTGTATTACTTTGCAGAATACACTTGATGATTGGACCTATATGAGTGTGAAGTGATGTTGTTTCTATGAAATTGTGACAGATTTCTATAGCACTCATGAATACCAGAACACGCGCGTGGCCTCTTAGAGCAAAATCGCAGAAAACAACAAAGATGTGCGAGTCTAATGTGATGGAATAAGACACTGGACTTACAAAAGAATTCTTGGTTCATAGAACTTCTTAACTTCACCAATTGTTTTGTAAGTTTAATCTTGTTAATTATATGTGTATTGATTATATTCAATAAACAATCGATTTATCTATTTACATTATAGACTAGTATATATTACATATTTAAATAAAATATGAAATTATTTAATAAAAAGTAAATCAGTTATACATTTTTTATTACAAAAAAGTACAATTACATCAAAAAATAATATGCTGCAATAAGATTAAGTTTACCTTTTTTTTTTTTTTTTTTGCTTTTTTGTATTTTAGTTTTATATGAAATTTATCTAATTCTTTTATTTATATAAAATTAAATGTTATTATATATAATACATATTTAAATTATATTTAAAATTTACAAGTAACTATTCCATAAATTGAATCAACTCGAATGATAAACATCTCTAATTATACTAAATTTCAAAAGTCCTTTTTAGTACATTATGTCTGAGTCAAATAGCAACTTTGAAAATATTTTACTAGAATAAAATTTGAATGAGACTTATTGAAATTTTGCTTAAATTAAACATGATTAGTTAAATGAAATAAATATAATATCAAGAATCTATTTAACTTATATTTAAGACGTATAAGTTGTAAAATTGAATTAAATAAAATGATAAATACCTCTAATCACATTAGATCAATAAAGATATTATTTTGTTGAAATAAATTAGAGTCAAGTAATAATTTTGGAAGCACTGGATTGGATGAAACTTCATTAAAACTTATTGAAGTCATATTTAAATTTGATATAATCAGTTAATCAAAATTAATTGGAGATATTCACCTATATATTGAAATTGCATTTGAATTTCACAAGTAGACATGTAGTATTGAATTGATCTAATCGAACAATTAACACCTTTAACCATAGAAGATTAGTATTATTATTAAAAAAATTCACATAGTGATAAAATATATTTATTAGTTAAATTTTTTTTATCACAATAATAAATTTGTGGTTGTTATAAAAATAAATCTAAATAAAATGGAATGAAATTAAGGAGAAATATAATCGGGAAACTAAAGAAGAAGAGAAGAATTGGGAAAATATCAATTGTAGTATATGCTTTGCTTCGTGTATTTTTCTGTGTGAATTGTTCTTCATTGACATGGCTATTTATAGCCAAGGGAGAAGGGAGTCTCATAATTGATGTCGGACCCACCCCTAAATTTAATTCATTTTGGTAGGTCCCACAACCCACTAACTCATCTCCTTTTCAAACTTGCAATTACACATTTTTATAACACTCCCCCTTAATTGTACATAAGGAAGGTTCTACATGACCTTAATGCGCATCATTAGCTGTCTTATTAAAAATTTTATCAGGGAAACCCAGTGGGATAAAACCTTGGTTAAGGGAAAAAGAGTACATCGCGTATTCTACTCCCCCTATTAAAGACTTCATTTGATACTTTGGAGACGGTGCATTCCAATCTTACATCTAATCTTTTCAAATGTTGATGTTGATAATGCCTTAGTGAATAAATATACAAGATTATCACTCAAACGAACTTGTTGTACATCATTATCACCTTTTTTCTAAATATCATGTTTGTAGAATAATTTTGGTGAAATGTGTTTCGTTCTATTTCCTTTTATGAAGCCACCTTTTAAATGAGCTATACACACGTCATTATCTTCAAATATGACCGTGGGTACTTTGACATTATTTTTCAAACCATATTTCTCTTGGATGGAATGTATCATCGATCTCAGCAACACATATTCTCTACTTGCTTCAGGAACTGCTATTATTTTAGCGTGATTTGAAGAAGTAGCAACAATGGACTATTTTGTAGATCGCTATGATATAGCAGTTCCTCCGTACGTAAACAAATAGCATGTTTGAGATCGATCTTTATGTGGATTTGATAAATAACCTGTATCTGCATAAACAACAAGGTCTACATAGCCTTTGTTAGTATGAAACAAACCCATATCAATTGTACCTTTCAGGTATCACAAAATATGCTTGATACTATTGCAATGCCTTCGAGTTGGGGAAGAATTATAACATACTAGAAAATTAACAGAAAAGGTTATATCATGTCTAGTTGTTAGCAAGATACATGAGTGCTCCAATAGCACTGAGGTATGGTACTTCAGGAGCAAGAAGCTCTTCATCCTTTTCTGGGAGATGAAACGGATCTTTGTTCACTTCAAGTGATCTAACAACCATTAGATTACTTGATGAATGTGCTTTGTCCATGTAGAATTATTTTACGATTTTCTTAGTATACGTAGATTGATGAAAAATCCTATCCGCTAAATTTTCAGTTTGTAGACCCAGACAAAGTTTCATCTTTCCGAGGTCTTTCATCTCAAATTCTTTCTTTAGATATTCAATTGCCTTTTGGACCTCTTCAGGAGTTCCAATGAAATTTATATTGTTAGAACCCGTAAATCGAACATTCAAAACATTTGTGAAATTTGAGCTATTATTGGAAATTTCGAGCAATTCGGGATTTAAGTATTTATTTCAAGGTTTAGACCAAGCAGAATTTTCTTTTTAAAAATAAAATATTATTATCATTGGGAGTTAAAAATCGTAAATCCTTAATTGGTCCAATTTGAGAAAAGTTTGGGACC
>JAABOM020064248.1:0-42261 GCA_011800125.2 Solanum clarkiae | reverse complement strand
TTAAGGATCTTTATGTTTTATGTTTGGTATGAACGCCTAATCGGCGTAAGTCACGGCCCCGGGTTGGGGTCGTGACAGTTGCTCTTACAAGTCATAATGGCAAAACAAGTAGGACTATAGTTCCAAATAAAAATGAGCTTTCTGTTATGAGTGTTATCTCTACATACCCACTATATCAAATTATCTATCGAGATGGTGGCATTATATATGGTATAGAGTAGAAAGACATCAGTTGAAATGATTGTATTACAAACAAATGATGATTTTTATGTGACTATGGGTATGAACTAGCTTAGTATCATATCCAAAGAAGCTAAAGATGTTACGCTATCAGGTTTATCTGAACTTAATATGCTTAATAAAGAGTACAAATTTCTTTGAAATAATCTTTAAAAGTTACAATTAATATTAGGTATGAACATATACCTTTGAAAATATATGGATTGATCAATACTAACACTCTGAAAAGGTAAATTAATAAAATTTAAATTTCGGATCTATCTTTGATCATGTCATGGTACACTTGATTTGTGTCATACAATGATATTTCATTTTGAGTAGCCACCCTTTGGGTGTAGAACGACATGATGGTTGTTGTTAATATGAGTGAAACTATTGTTTGTGAAATTAAAGTTGAAATGGTGATCAACAAGGAGACATTTGCTTTCTATCAAGGAGATATCTTGTATACTTCCTATCGGTAAATCGATGGTACCCAAATTTTGTTACCTCTGAAGCAAAGAAAACCTACTCTGCCATCAGGGTAAGACTATTGGAACTACAAAAAAAATTGTATGACCATGATATCTTAGCCAGAGTGGGATAAAAGTTGGGAAGATTAGTGAAGATGGATATTTTTACATCATCAACACCACGTGGGTGCTATGCCCGCAGTTGCATGGAGGTACCCATAGGTGTATCAATCAAGAAGCACATCACCATAGGCCACACCATCTATAAGCCCTGACATATGAAGGCCAGAGCATCCTCTGCTCAACCCGTGGAGTGCTAAGACATACTGACGTTGGGTGTACTAATAGGAACACAACCTCGAGAATTGTCTAATCAGAACCCTGCACCAAGATATGCTTCCAGAAGGCACATGCAACAGAAGCAATGAAATGACATGGTATCTAGGGGCTATCACAAAGGAAATGAAACCAAAGGAAATGACAACTCCTAGCAACAAAGGAAATTTATATAGGTATTAACGTCAATTCATTTGATGCTACTATAAGTAAGTTCCTAGAGTAAAAATTCTACAAATATAGGAAAACAACATCTCAGAATAGAGACACCCAAAAAGGGCAATAATATATACCAAATTCTTTAAAATGCCCTTAGAAATCAACAAACCATGGTGTCAACGAATTAAGTCAAATGATGTAGCAAGGGATGATGTAAAAAATTCCGAGATAGAAATAAATACAAACAAAAATAAAAAAAATTAAAATAATGTTAATCTCACTCCAAGAAGTGAGGTGGCTACAGTCTTACCTCACACACCAAGCATGTCATCGAAGGAAACTCATACCTCGCCCACCCCAAATACCCACACGTTACCTCTAACCATTAGTGACTACTCCTGATCCACAATGAAAATCTATCTAAAATCCCATAAAAAGATAACCCAAAATTATTACTGCTCACAAACTACTCCAAATAGAACTCCTAGACCACGTGGACATAGTAAGGCCCACTCGAACTAGATGTAAAGATATGGAAAAGACCAGAAAAGATCAGAAGTAAAAGAACTCCAGCTTGGGGAAAAATACAAACATAGTAACACTAATTAAAAAAGTAACTTTCCAAATCTGAATAATGATTTAAATATATAGACAAATTTAATTTCAAATATTCCTAGTACTACTCCCTCTATTGTGGAAAATAATATTATCAATAAAGGACCCATCAAAATAAGTTCTATCAACATCAAACTTCCCATAAACCACATAATGCCAAGATGCCCCTTAGCTCAATAAAGGAGGACTGCAATGCGGCCCTAGTTATTCATACATCCACCAGGGAACTAACGAAATAAATACATACATAACATAATGGACTCCCAACCTTCATTCCCACTTCCACTTTCGTCTCTCCCGACCTTTCCAATGACAATCGAAGAAACCACCTTTTATACAACTCATGCTCCAACATCAAATTCAATACCACAATCTTTGATGAAGCTGGCACTACAGGGCCATGCCTCATCCTTCGTGGCATTGGTGAACAACCATGAGATAGTAATAGTTGTCCAAAACCCAAACCTTGCTTTCTCAAGTAGTCTTAGAGGGGATGAGACTAGCAATGGAGACATACAACAATCAACTATGATGGTTGACGACCCTATAACAACCTTTGAAATTCTCATTCCCTTAGCTTCCTTTTTATCGGTTCCCCACTTAGGAGAACCCTATGTTCATCCATTGAACCAGATAACCGTCCCTTTTCCACCATCCTCCCCTGTAATAATCCACAATTTGTGAGCTCAGAATGAAACCTTTAAGCACAAGCCAAGTTCACTTATAAGCCTTCAATCAAAGCTTATTTATATGGTTTAGGGTCATCATGGGTATCCTACATCAAGCCAAGATCAAAGGAATTCCATTAGCTATGATTTTCATAAGAACCGATAGAAGGGTCAACTTTAAATGGTCTATGTCATAGCACAAAAAGAACTACCTATCTTAAAACCTACAAAACTGAATCTCTTTGAAATAGCTTTCCAACACATCCAGTTTCACCTCATTTTAAGTTCAGATTATGAAGTTATGCTCATTTTTATAAATCCCTCCTATGTTGTGTTCCCTCCATTTTGCTAAGGCAAGCCACACGGGAACCCGTAGGGGCCGTGTTGCTTCTCACAGACTGTATGCGTGGGGTGTCATGAGATTCCTCCTGAAAATGATGTTCTAAGTGTGGATATTACTTATGGACCCTCTTACAGACCGTATAGTCTTCACAGTCTGTGCGGTACTCCGTGTGGGCTCCGGAGTGAATTTTTTCTAAGTATGGAATCAACGTCTTATAGCTTTGTCATAAAGGAGAGGGGTATGGGCAGTGTCACGGCCTATGTGGCCTCCCATGAAGATTATTTCACCAAAAAATTCTAAGTATGGTATTTCCATTTCGGACCTTCATCAAGTGAAAATTTTTCTAAGTGTTGGTTCACGGACAAGTACATGGTCCATGTGGTGCATCATAGACCGTATAGTTCCTCCTGAAATGTTGACATATAACTTTCAACTCATTTCATTAATGGTATTTTTGTAAATATAATTAATTCTAAGGGTCTCTTGTGATTTCTTATGCTATCTAAAGACTTACTAATGACCTAAACTTTGTTCCTATCATTCAAATTCATTCTTCATATTTTGAATTCTCTCAAGTCTCTTTCAAAGAACTCTTGTGGATCTTATGCTTGGGGATCAAGGAAGGGCTCTTTCTTCCCCAAATTTCTTCTTGAATCTTCTCTATTAGCTAAGGTATGTGCGATTGATTTTTGGTCTCTTTCAACCAAGAAGTTCCACACTCTTTTCACTTGAATTTTATGAAATTTTACTTACTTTAAATATGAGCTTTAAGACTTATGATTTAATAAATTCAATTGAAGTATGAGCTATGCTTATTTGTTGAGTTTAAGTTGATTTAAGCCCTAATATGATGAATTACATTGAAGTTATGAAGTTATGAATATGCATTCTCTTTTTAAGGTTGATTTGTTCATAGGTAATCCATATTATGGTTTGAATGTGAATTTTACTTATATATGATGAAAGATTTTCCCTCTTGTGCTTGATCTTGCTTTTTTATAATTTATTGTTGATTTAAGTTTGAATCTATATTACCCATTCTCATCTCATTCATAGCATATGCATTCATGAGCATAGGATTTTATGAAAATTATGCAGTGGGTTACGCCCAATTATGTATATGTATATGATTTTGATATGATATTGGTTATGACAAGAATGTGAACACATAAATGTCTATGATATTTGGCTCATTGAGCATATTGGGTGTTTACACCTTATTTGGATATTGTGAATGGGGTATTCCTATGCATGTCAAATATTATATGGATTATGAGTTGGCATTTGAGCCTATGTATGATATCTATGAACGGTGTTTGGCTTTCAAGCCCAATTATGCATTTAAGTGATTTGAAATAACTTCTATCTCTTTTGAAATTAGGTACGTATATATATTTTTGTTAGATGATGAATTAGCACTAATGGATTGGGGGCGTCATGGATATCCCCAAGGGTCCTCTCCCTCTTCTTAAACTATGTGCTTGCATATGTATATATATGGTAACCCTCACCAAAATGGGAGGCCCGTAAGTTGCGGTTACAATATTGATATGATATGATAAAACTTTGAAAGTTCTATCCAAAATGGGAGACCCGTAAGGAAGGCTACTTCTCAGAAATAGAAGGCCCGTAAGGAGAAGTCTGGTTTACCTTTGGCAAGTAGACCACCTCTTTTCCGGTGTGGGGATAACATTTGGATTCCAAGGTAAAGCTCGCTTAATATTATATGTCGGTTGAGGTCTAATCCCCTCTTATATATGAGCACTACTGCATTTTATGCATCATGGATTTCGTGGCATATTGTTGTACTACACTTCATTGGATATATATCTATTTCTATATTATGGCAGGTTTGATATGTCATATGTGTTGTATGCCTGCATACTTAGCACACTAAAACGTACTAACGCTTACTTTTGCCTACATATTTGTCACGCTCCGAGAGGGTACCCTAGACGTGACTGACACTCGGAGACTATCACCAGTCCCCAAATGGACCACCTAGTCTCATTGCATTCGTTCAATCCATTCATATGTGAAAGATAACATAGAAAAATAACTATCAGCAAAATCACTATCATAAGATAATATGAAGAAGTATCTCAAAAAGAAGGGAACGGGAAAGATACAATCCTGACACTATCCATCAACTGTCTATGTCTACGAAGCCTCTATGACTAACATCCAGGATGGTTTCATGACAGGCCATGGCTACCACAATCGAATCATCCTCCGAAGGCAGGGGAGGACTCACCACAGTCTGAAATACTGAGCTCTGAACCTCAACGATTGGGCTGCGGAAGTCCTCCGTCTATAGAATCTACATCATAAAATGATGCAATGCCAAAGGGGTGTTAGTACATGGAATGTACTATATGTAAAACAGGGCAAAGTAAACAACATAAGATACAATCGCTCATCAATCACTCATACTCAACTCAAAGTAAAAGACAGGACTCTATTATCTCACCATTAATCAAGACATCATACAATCACATCAACGTCAGAGTACTATCAACAAGGAAATTATCTGGGAGTATCAATAACCGACAATCACCACCTATGAGCTAATAGTGATACAACCAAGAGATGTCATTGCCATATCCGTCCAATACCTTGCCGAGGTAAAGGACGAGTCTGTTGGGGATCCCAAGGAAATCTTTTAAGTCCTCTGTGGGACAAAGGAAACATCCGCTTTCACGGTCCAATCCTCTCCTACGCTGGCCAGGTAGTTAATGAGTGCGAGTGGGACTCACTCTTACCCATTTTGGTGCTAATACTCCTCCCAGGACTCAATATGCTCATAAGTCTATCAAGGTCAGACTGTTACACAGCCAAACCCCCTGCTCAAATAGGGTCTTCATCTCATCTATCATTCTATCAACTCAAAAAAAGGAATTCTTCTCCTCACCTCTCTCAAAAACTTAGTTGAATATCAAGGATATCAATTTACATTTATTTCAGCCATCATAGCACTCGTCTCAAGACTCAGACTTCACCAATCATCACAATCAAACAATTAAGGCCCTAGACATTATCCCTAAATTCATTGTTTAAGTCTTTAACATATAAGTCAATAGGAAAGATATATAATCACATAATAATACATGTAAACGGTTTCATTAGTTCATGATGATTGTCATTTAACATAAATATAAGATTTCAAGACAACTTCAAGAAAATATTCACAAAACTTAAATACAAGACCTATCAGTTAACTTTCTACATCTTAGCCTATAAATTGAGGCACATGGAAGAACATTTCATATTCTGGGTAGCTTTTATATAATAGAGTGAAGAATTAACAAGTTTTCTTCAAGAATTTAGAACCTCTCTGGAAATCCTCAAGTCTTGTCTCTTCTCCTCTCTCAGAACTCTCATAAAAACTTAGAAAAAGGGTTTTTAAAACCTTTAGTATGTATTTAAGCTTAGATATATATTTTGTGGGACTTAAGAATACGTTTGGGAGGACAAAAATGCCCTTCTCCAAGTTAAAAGAAAAAAGCATAAAAACTGCACACTGGTCCGCATCACGGAGGGGGCGCAAACCAGTACATTGTTTAAAAAGTTTTTTGGAAATTCAATTCCAGTTGAAAAACAAACAAAAATAAAAAAACACAAGTGCATTTCCGCACCCCCGGCGCGTCGCAGAGGGGGCGCATATTTGCTACTATTTTTGCACAAGTTGTGTAATTTCTCTTTTCGACCCGGTTGTTCTTAAATTGGGTCGAGACCATTCTCTAACTCGATTTTCTGCGATGATCGAAAATCTGATCTCGGATTTTCTATCGGAGCTTTGGAAGATGCATTGCACTCATAATGCATTTTAGGGGCGTTTTGGTAATTTTATAGGGTGTTACATCATCTTTCCCTTGGAATTATTCGTCCTCGGATGATGAGAAAAGATCGAATGGAAACACAAATAACCCCAGAACTCATGTCCTTCCTCACTCAGGAATGCTCGAACTCTCAATTAGCCATCACCTCACCTATCTATCTTTGACTTAGACTTGGGAATAGAATAAGATAAAGGCATCAACTCAATGAAAGGAGACATTCAATAATGTTAAGGATAAGAACATTACATTCAACATCATCATTATTTGGCATGAATAGATGCAGGTATTTGAGTTTCATCGTTTCCTCAGCTTCCCACGTAGCTTCCTTAACAAATTGATTCCTCCAAAGGACTTTCACAGAGCTATCTCTTTATTCCTCAACTTACGAACTTATCGGTCAAGGATCTGGACTGGAATTTCTTCATATGATAATCTATCCTTCACACCCATACTCTCCACTGGAATTGCTAAGGCTGGATCCCCCAAAAACTTCTTCAGAATAGACACATGATACACCGGGTGAACTCTATCTAGGTCGAAAGGCAAATCTAGCTCATAAGAAACCTTCCCAATCCTTCTTACGATCTGGTATAGTCCGATATAATGGGGACTCAGCTTTCCTTTCTTGCCAAATCTCATGACACCCTTTATGGGTGACACCTTCAAGTATATCCAATTATCCACCTCAAATTCCAAATCTCTTCTTCTCGCATCTGTATATGACTTCTGACGACTCTGGGCTGTCTTTAATCTTTCTCTGATGACTTTCACCTTCTCCATAGATTAGTGCATGAGATCAGGTCCAATCAAATCAGCTTCACCTACCTCGAACCAGCCAATCGGTGATCTACATCGCCTCCCTATGATGCCTTATAAGGGGCCATCTAAATGCTGGCATAGTAGCTATTATTGTATGCAAACTCAATCAATGGAATATGATCATCCTAATTTCCTTTGAAGTCGATGACACAAGCTCTCAGCATATCCTCCAAAGTCTGAATGGTTTGCTCTGCCTGGCCATCCGTTTGAGGGTGAAAAGTTGTGCTCAGATGTACTATCGTGCCAAATCCTTTCTGAAAGGATCTCCAGAATTCAAAGGTGATTTGAGCTCCTCTTTACGAGATGGTGGACAAGAGAATCTGATGCAACCTCACAATCTCATGAATATATAGTCGGGCATATTTCTCAGCAGTGTAAGTTGTCTTGACTACCAAGGGGTAGGCTGATTTCGTCATCTTGTCAATGATCACCCATATTGAATCATGCTGCTTTTGTGATCAAGGTAAGCCCGTGATGAAATCCACGTTGTTCGTCTCCTATTTTCATTCCAGAATTTCTAAATTCTAAGCTAACCCACATGGTCTCTGATGTTCAACCTTAACCTGTTGACAGTTGGGGCACTTAGAGACGAACTTAACAATGTCTTTCTTTATCCCCCATTCCACCAATAGACTTCCCTCAAGTCATGGTACATCTTGGTGGAACTAGGATAGATGGAATATCTCGTGCTATGAGCTTCGGCCATGATTCTATCTTGAGCACCATCAACATCGGGCACACACAATCTCCCTTGATATCTCAATACCCCATCTCCCCCTTTGGAGAAAACTATCATCTTCTGCTTGTGAACTGCCTCTTTCAATTGGAGTAAGACAGGGTCTTGGTCTTGCTTTTCTTTCACTTTTGACACTAAGGATGAATCGGAACCTTTTTGAAAATTGACCCCTCCTTCATTGTTCTCCTCAAGTTGCACTCCCAAGTGAGCCAATCTATGCACCTCCTTGGCTAATTCTCTCTTCCCTTACTCCATATGGGCAATACTATCCATGGACATCTTGCTAAGAGTATTAGCAACAATGTTAGCCTTAGCTGGGTGGTAAAGAATGCTAATATCATAATCCTTGAGCAACTTCAGCCACCTCTTCTGCCACAAGTTAAGCTCTTTCTGACTGAATACGTACTGCAAACTCTTATGGTCAGTGAACACATCCACGTGCACTTCATATAAATAGTGACACTAGATCTTAAGTATGAATACCACTTCTGCCAACTCTAGATCATGTGTCGGATAATTCTTCTCATGGATATTAAGCTGTTTGGAAGCATAAGCTATCACCTTCTCTCTCTGCATAAGCACATAACCTAGTCCAACTCTGGATGCATCACTGTATATCACGAAGTCACCCATACCGTCTGGAAAGGTCAACACTTGTATTGTAATCAATCTAGTCTTCAACTCCAGAAAACTCTTTTCACATGCCTCAGACCACTGAAACTTGGCCTTATTTTGAGTCAGCTTTGTCAACAGGGATTACAGAGAGAAGAAGCATTCAACAAATCTGCGATAGTATCCTGTTAAACCTAGGATACTTCTTATTTCTATTGGAGAAGTTGGTCTTGGCCAGTTCTTAACTGCCTCAATCTTATGAGTATCCACCCAAATACCATCTCTCGAAATAACATGGCCTAGCAAAGCAACTGACTTGAACGAAAACTCACACTTGGAGAATTTCGCATACAACTCATGATTGAGTGTTTCCAGAACCACTCTAAGGTGATTAGCATGCTCCTTCTCATCCTCAAATATACCAGAATGTCATCGATAAACACAATCCCAAATATATCAAGATACATCCTGAATACCCTGTTCATCAGATCCGTGAAAGCTCCAGGTGCATTTGTCAACCCAAAGAAAATGACCAAGAACTCAAAATGGCCATACTGTGTCCTAAAGTTTGTCTTTGGGATGTCACTTTCCCTCACCTTCAACTGGTGATACCCTGATCTGAGGTCTATCTTTGAGAAATAAGTAGCACCCTGAAATTGGTCAAAGAGATCATCTATTCTGAGAAGAGGGTACTCATTCTGTATGGTAACCTTATTCAACTTCTGGTAGTCTATACACATTCTCAAATACCCATCTTTCTTAAGCACGAACAGAATAGGAGCACCCCAATGTGAGACACTAGGCCTTATGAAACCTTTCCCAACCAAGTCCTTCAATTGCTCTTTCAATTCTTTTAGCTTTGCAGGGGCCGTTCCATAGGGTGGAATTGAAATGGGTTTTGTCTCGGGAAGAACATCGATCCCAAAGTCAATCTTCCTATCAGGAGGAACTCCAAGAAGATCATAGGGAACACCTCAAGAAACTTATTTACAATTGGGACTGACACAAGAGTAGCAGATTCAACATTATCAGACTTAACTCTCACAAGGTGGTAAATGCAACCTTTGGATATCAACTTTCTATCTCTAAGATAACAGATGAATTTGCCCTTAGGGGAAACAGAACTCCCTCCACTCTAAGACAGGCTCATTAGGGAATTGGAACTTAACAATCTGGGTCCTACAGTCGACAGAAGCACAACAGGCATCAAGCCAATCCATGCCTATTATTACATCAAAATCAATCATCTCCAGCTCTATCAAATTGGCTAAGGTGTCTCTATGATAAGTAGACATTACACAATCCGTGTAAACCCTCTCTGCTAAGATAGACTCACCAGTAGGAGTAGAAATAGAAAAAGGTTCACGCAAGCACTCTAGCAGAACCCCAAACTTACTAGCCACATAAGGGGTCACAAAAGACAAGGTGGTACCCGGATCAATTAATGCATAGCAATCATAAGTAAATACTCGAAGCATACCTATGACAACATTTGGTGCAACCTCCTGATCTTGCTGGTTACCCATAGCATAAAGGCGGTTTGTCCTACCTCGTGTACCCGTAGTAGTACCCCTCTACTGGTTACCCTCTGTGGGTGCTACGGAAGACTGAGCTCTGCTACTCCCCTTACCTCTCCTCCAATTTGGAAACTTAAAATTGAAGTAGCTAGCCTAACCACATGCATAGCACATATCCTTGCCAACCTAATGCTCACCTAAATAAAGCTTACCACACTTGCTACAAGGTGGCTTTCCCCTCGTACCTTGGGTCACACTGGCCTAAGATTTAGCACCCGGGGCCCTGAAATTCTGATGACCATGAGATTCCTGATCATACCTATTTTGTAGTATGGGTGCACTTGCAATATACGGTGCAGGATGTGATGGTCTCTTCTAAAAATAGGACTTGTCACCCCTATTTTGTCCCCGTGGGCAAGGATCATGTCCCACTGACTTCGCCCTTCTACTCATTTCCTCTTCTCTATCTTTCTTCTTATCCTTCTTTGTTTGGTGGGCATACACCATAAGTCTAGAGATGTCCATGCCAGGAATCAACAAGGCAGCCTAACACTCTTTCTGCACATATCTGGCTAGGCCATACACAAACATCCTCATTCTTGTCCTCATGTCTTTCACCAGCTCTGGAGCATACCTTCACAGTTTAACAAACTTAAGGCCATACTCCTTCATAGTTATCCCTCCCTGTTTCAAATTTATGAACTCATCCACCTTAGCCTCTCTCAACACTTGAGGAAAGAAGTAATCAAGGAAGGCAGTCTCGAATTCATCCCAATCTGTGGGCTCAACATCTTCACCATTGTTGTCCTCCCATTAGTTGTACAAAACATTTGAAACATCCTTCAGCTAGAAGGAGACAAGTTCAACCCCTTCAACCCCACTGGCATGCATGGCTCTCAAAACCTTATACATCTCATCGATGAAGTTTTGCGGATCCTCAACTTTCGCCCCCATATACAAAGGCAGGTTCATCCTAAAAAAGTCTGTGAGTTGGGTTGTAGCTGCCGGCTCCTATGAGCTAGAACTAGGAACTTGAGAACCTTGGCTATTTCCCTAGGAGGACATTAGCTGAGTTAGCATGGCGATGGCTCCCCTAAATTCTCTTCAGTAGTGGGAGCTGGTTGGGGCTAAGCGGGGGGCACCTGTGGGACCTCAACAATCCTCGTGGGGTGTCCCCGTATCCTATCCTCGGTCTGGACTAGAGCCTCCGGTTGGCTGTTCTCAGCAACTAGGGCTGGGACATCTCTCTGTGCGACTATTCTCTTGGGCTGCATTTTCTGTAAACGTAGAATGCATAAGTTAAAATGGGATTTTCACAAAGTTAAATACTATTGTACGAACTCAGATCATAGAAGAAGGGTAACACTTCCTAATGTCCTATAACTCCTGCTCATAAAGTGTGGAGCACAGCAAACACATAAATAAGACTCTACTAGACACGACTTCATAGACTCCCTAGGACACTCGAACTTTGTGCTCTGATACCAAGTCTGTCCTGCCCCGAGAGGGTACCCTAGACATGACTGGCACTTGGTGACTATAACTAGTCCTCAAGCGGACCACCTAGTCTCATTGCATTTGTTTAATCCATTCATATGTGGAAGATTAAATAGAAAAGTAAGTATCAATGGGCTATCACAATCACTATCATAAGATAATATGAAAAAGTATTGCAAAAAGAAGGAAAGAGGAAATAAGTAATCCCGACACTATCCATCAATTGTCTATGTCTATGAAGCCTCTATGACTAACATTTAAGATATTACCATGGCGGGCCATGGCTACCACAATCAAAAGAAAAACATTGAAATAAAACCAATGAATAATCATCCTCTGAAGGAAGGGGAGGACTCACCACAGTCTGAAATACTAAGCTCTGTATCTCAACGATTGGGCTGCTGAAGTCCTCTGTCTATGAAATCATAATGCAGTTCCAAAGGGGCGTTAGTACGTGAAATGTACTGTATGTAAAATGAGCTAAAGTAAACAATATAAGATACAATCGCTCATCCATCACTCATCCTTAACTCAGAGTAAAGCACAGGACTCTATCATCTCACCATCCGTCAAGACATTATACAATCACATCAATATCAGAGTACTATTAATAAGGAACCTATTTGGGAGTTTCTATTACCGACAATCACTACCTATGAGCTAGTAGTGATATAACAAAGTGATGTCGTTGCCATATCCGTCCAATACCTCGCTGGGGTAAAGGATGAGTTAGTCGGGGATCCCAAGGAAGTCTATCGAGTCCTCTACGGGACAAAGCAAGCATCCGATTTCACAGTCCAATCCTCTCCTACGCTGGCCACATAGTTAATGAGTGCAAGTGGGAGTCACTCTTACCCATTTCGGTGCTAATACTCGTCCAAGGACTTAATATGCTCATAAGTCTATCAAGTTCAGACCGTACACAGCCAAACCCCCTCTCAAACAGGGCCTTCATCTCATCTATCATTCTATCAACTTAAGAAAAGGAATTCTTCCCCTTGCCTCTGTCAAAAACTCAGTTGAATCTCGAAGATATCAATTTACATTTATTTCAGCCATCACAATACTCATCTCAAGACTAAGACTTCACCAATCATCACAATCAAACAACCAAGGCTCTAGACATTACCCATATATCCATTGTTTAAGTCTTTAACAAATAACTCACACAAGAAATATGTATAATCATATAATAATATCTATAAACGGTTTCATTAGTTCATGATGATCATCAATTTAATATAAAATATAATATTTAAAGACAACTTCAAGAAAATATTCAAGAAACTTAAATACAAGACCTATTAGTTAACTTTCTACATGTTAGTCTATAATTGGGTCACATGGAAAAACAATTCCATGTTCTGGGTAGCCTTTACATACCTGGAGTGAAGAATTAGCAAGTTTTCTTCAAGAATTTAGAACCTCTCTGGAAATCCTCAAGTCCTCTCTCTTCTCCTCTATCAGAACACCCATAGAAACTTGGAAAACATGGGTTTTTGAAACCCTTCATTCGTATTTCGGCTTAGATATATGTTTTCTGGACATAAGAATACGTTAGGAAGGAAAAAAATGCCCTTCGCGAAGAGGGCGCGGACCAGTACATTTTTTTAAAATTTTTTTGGATATTTAATTCTCGTGGAAAAATCAACAAAAATGGAAATACACAAGTGCATTTTCGTGCCCCTGGTGTGTCGTGGAGAGGACGCGGATTTGCTACTTTTTTTGCACAAGTTTTGCCATTTCATTTTTTGACCCGGTTGCTCTTAAATCAGGTCGAGACCATTTTCTGACTTGATTTTCTACGCTGATTGCAAATCCGATCTCAAATTTCCTATCAGAACTTTGGATGACGCGTTGCATGCACAATGCATTTTAGAGTCATTTTAGTAATTTTATGGGGTGTTACAATGATCTAACTAGGCAGGGAACGAGTACTACTTTTATCCATCATACGATGGTTTTCTTGGATCTTGAGATTTGCTTGTTGTGGTAAGTCCTATCTTTCAAGACAAACCACCATTTCTCTACCTTTGGAGTTTTTATTCATGTTATTTATATTTGAGGGTGAGCTCGGGGTATGTCTAGGCCCCCGTCCTATCTTTTGACTAGAGGCATTGTTGGATATCTTATAAACTCCTTTACATTATATGCTAAGTGTTTTAATTGGAGATTATGCTTATGGATATGACTATCTATTAATTTTCATTATGTGAATTGGTTATGAGCTTTATGATATGGTTATATGTTATGGTGTGAAAGGCCCTAAGCTCCAAATTACCCCCATAGAGTGAGTCATACTTACCCGCCCTTTGATATTTATATGTTATGTGTTATGTAGATCCATGATGCTCCCTTTCCCTATAACTTTCCCATAGCGTGAGTACTGTTTTCCCATCCCTTAGAACTACGTGTTTATTACTCATTTACGCTTAAGAACCGATAATGTGAATATAGATACTTTGAGGCTTCACTGGGGACTTTCGGGTTCCCATTCACAATGTCACTCCTAGGCCCTAATTCTATGTCATGACAACCTTGGGATCAGAGCACTAGGTTGGTAAATGATCCTTGTAGTCCAGCATGCCGCGTCGAGTAGAGTCATATTCATGGGTGTGAAGTACACCATACCTATGAGAGGGAGGCTATGATGGCATTCTAGGAATTGTCTCACTTCTTGATGTTTTATGTCGTTTTATGGATCCTATGTTTGGTTTCCTTATCTTGATGGTTTCCTTGATACATTACAGAAGATACCTCAAGAAAGAGCTCCCCTACCAAGATCGACCCCGGCTAACAAGGGTTGAGCATCTCAAGGGACTAAAGGAGATCCTATCTCTAATGGAGAATTTCGTATGGCTTTTGCTATGGTTTCCCAGGTGGTGACTTCTCAGACTAGGCAAGCTAATCTTCCTCGGGATCCCACCTAGACTTCTAGGGTGAGAGATTTCACCCGGATGAATCCTCTAGAGTTCTATGGGTCCAAGGCTTACAAGGATGCTCAAGAGTTCATTGATAATCTCACTAAGATGTTGACTGTTATGGGTGTTACGTCTTAGGAGAAAGCTGAGTTGGCTGCTTATCAGTTGATTTATGTGGCTCAAGTATGGTACACCCAATGGTCGATGGAGAGGGTTTATGGTAATATTGTTAATTGGGAAGATTTAAAGTTTGCCTTTCTGGATAATTTCTTTCCTCTTAAGCTTAGTGAAGCTAAGATGATTGAGTTTATCAACCTCAAGTAGAGTGGCATGAGTGTGAGGGACTATGCCCTCAAGTTTACTAAGCTTTCTAAGTATGCTACTATGCTTGTGGCTAACCTCCATGCGAGAATCTACAAGTTTATTTCTAGGATCTCTGACTTGGTTGTGAAGGAATTTCATATGGCTATGTTATTCGAGACATGGATATCTCCAGGCTCATGGCAAATGATGAACAAATTGAGGGAGAAAAGCTCAAGGAAAAGAGGGTTCATGATTCTAAGAGGGCGTATTATGATGGTGGGTTTTCTAACTCCAAGAGTGGTAGTTATGGTTGGTTCCAATAGGACCAATGTTCTAATTCTCAGGTTCCAAATGATAGAGCACCTCTTCGTAGGACACAAGTTACAAGTAGTCCAATGCCTCCCCCGTGTGCTACTTTGGGAAGAATCATTCAGGTAATTGTTGAAGGAATTTGGGTGCATGCTATGGGTGTGGTGATAAGAACCACAAGATTTCTGATTGTGCTAAGGTTGCTTTGAAGGTTCAAGGTGAAATGGCTCAAGGTGTTCAAAGCCAACCAAGAGCTCCTCAAGGTGGTGCCCCAAGGAACAACAGGTTTATGCTCTCCATGCATGTTAGGAAGTTGAGGAGGCTCCAGATGTTTTGACTGGTATGTTAAACGTCTTTGATTTTGTTTCTTATGATTTTCTTGATCCAGGTGCAAACTTATCTTTTGTGACTCCTCTGTTGCCTGTTAAGTTTGGTTTGAGTCCCGAAATTTGAAGGGAGCCCTTTTCAGTTTATACTCCCATAGGTGAATCTGTTGATGCTCAAAGAGTTTATCGAGGTTGTCCTGTTTCTATATTGCATAAGGTCTCTCGGTGTGATCTTGTGGAACTTGAGATGTTTTATTTTTGAAATGATTCTTAGGATGGATTGATTGCATGCTTCATATGTCTTTATAGATTGTAAAACCCATAAGGTCAAGTTCCAACATCCGAATAAGCTCGTTCTTGAATGGAAGGGTAGTGACTCCGTTATTAAAGGTTGATTTGTTTCCTACCTCAAAGACCAAAAAATGATCTCCAAGGAGTGTATCTATCATATTGTGAGGGTCAAGGATGTGGAGTCCGAATCACCTACTCTTGAAACGCTTCTAGAGGTGAATGAGTTTTCATATGTGTTTCTTGAAGATTTGCCCGGTATTCCTCTTGAAAGGAAGTAGACTTTGGCATAGATCCGCTCTTGGATACTCAACCTATCTCTATTCCTCCTTATCCTATGGCATCGGGTAAGTTGAAGGAGTTGACGGATTTGTTGGAGAAAGGTTTCATTAGTCCAAGTATATATCTATGGGGTGCTTGTGTTATTTGTAAGAAAGAAAAGTGAATCTCTTCGTATGTATTATAGGCAATTGAATAAGGTAACCATCCAGAATAAGTATCCATTGCCTAGAATCGATGACTTGTTTGATCAACTCCTAGGGTCTACCTATTTCTCAAAGATTGACCTTCATTCCGGTTATCATCAGTTGAAGGTTAGGGAGTGTGATACTCCCAAGGTGGCTTTTCGGGCTAGGTATGGGCTCTTTGAGTTCGTGGTGATGTCATTTGATTTAACAAATGCTCTGACCGTGTTTATGGATCTTATGAATCAGGTGTTTAAGCCTTTCCTTGATAGCTATGTAGTTGTCTTCATTGATGATATTCTCATTTATTCCTGGAGTGAGCGGGAGCATATGAATCATTTCAGGTTAGTTCTTCAAACCTTGAGAGAGAAGAATTTGTAAGCTAAGTTTAGCAACTGTGAGTTTTGGCTGGGTGAAGTAGTTTTCCTTGTTCATGTGGTGTCCGGTGATGGTATTAAGGTTGACCTGAAGAAGACTGATGCCGTGAAAAATTGGCCTAGACCATTGACTCTTCCGAATATTCAGAGTTTTCTTAGGTTGGCTGGCTATTAAAGGAGGTTCATTGAAGGGTTCTCATCTATTGCATCTCCATTAACTAAGTTGACTCAAAAGAAGGTTAAGTTTGTGTGTTCGGAAGAATGTGAGAAGATTTTTCACTCTTTGAAGGATCGGCTTACATCATCTCCTGTTTCGACTTTAGATGGGTTGATGGTGTAATGTATTGCTTCTTGGATTAGGTTGGGTTGTATACTTATGCAACATGGAAAGGTAATAGCTTATGCATCAAGGCAATTGAAAGTGCAGGAGCATAATTACCTGACTCATGACCTTGAGTTAGCGGCAGCGGTATTTGCTTTGAAAATCTGAAGACACTATTTGTATAAGGTGCATGTTAATGTTTTCACCAATCACAAGAGTTTGCACTATGTGTTCATTCAAAGGGATCTTAACTCCAGGAAAAGGAGCTGGTTGGAACTCCTTGAGGACTACGACATGAATGTACAATATCATCCCAACAAGGCGAATGTGGTAGCTGATGCTCTTAGTAGGCTTTCTTTGGGAAGTGTGGCTCATGTTAAGGAGGAGAAGAAGGAGTTGGCAACATATATTCATCATTTGGCTAGGTTGAGTGTTAGGTTGGCCGATTCTAATGATGGTGGTATTCATGTTCAAAATAAGACCGAATCTTCGGTGGTTGTTGATGTAAAGAACTCAAGATCTAGATCCATCATTGGTTGAATTGAAAAGATTGGTTTTCGAAAAGAATATAGAGGTGTTCTCCTAAAGGGGCAATGGTATGCTTTGGTATCAACATCAGTTGTGTGTTCCGAATGTAGATGATCCTAGAAGGGTAATCATGAGTGAAGCCCATAACTCTCATTATTCTTTTCATCTAGGATCTATAAAGATGTATAGGGATTTGAGGGAGGTGTATTGGTGGCATGGTATGAAGAAGTGTATAGCCAAGTTTGTATCTGAATGCCCTAACTGTCAACAAGTGAAAGTAGAGCACCAAAGCCCCAGTGGCTTGACTCAAGAGATTGAGATTCCTACTTGAAAGTAGGAAGATGTAAACATGGATTTTATGGTTGGTTTGCCTCGAACTCGAAGGCAATTTGACTCCATTTGGGTTCTCGTTGATCGGATGACTAAGTCGGCTCATTTTCTACCGGTCAAGACTACTTTTGGTGCCAAAGATTATGTAAGGTTGTACATCCAAGAGTTGGTGAGGTTGCATGGTATGCCTTGGTCTATTATATCAAATCGTGGTACATAATTTACTACTCACTTTTGGAGATCGTTCAAAGACGACTTTGTACTAAGGTGAAGTTGAGCACTGCCTTTTATCCTCAAACTAAAGGGCAAGCCGAGAGGACAATTCAAACCTTGGAGGGCATGTTGAAGGCTTGTGTGTTGGAGTTTAAAGGTAATTGGGATGACCACCTTCCACTTATTGAGTTTGCTTATAATAATAGCTTTCGTGCTAGCATTGGTATGGCACTATTTGAGGATTTGTATGGTAGGAGATGTAGGTCTCCGATGGGGTGGTTTGAGTTGGGAGAGATGGATTTAGTTGTCATGGATTTGGTATTAGACACTATGGAGAAGGTGAAGTTGATTAGAGAAAGGTCGAAGACGGTCCAAAGTTGCCAAAGGGCTTATTTGGATGTTAGGAAGAGAGACCTTGAGTTTCAAGTTAGTGATTGAGTGTATGTCAATGTCTCACTTATGAATGGTGTGATACATCTTGGCAAGAAGGGAAAGCTAAGTCCCCGGTATATAGGTCCTTATGAAATTGTTGAGCAGAATGAGAATGTGGATGCCTCTGGATTGAAGTTCTATTCACCCGGTCTTTCATGTGTCTATGTTGAGGAAGTTGGTTGGTGATCCTACTACTATTGTGCCTTTGGAAGGTGTTGAGGTAGAGGAGAATTTGTCTTATAAGGAAATTCCAGTTGAGATTTTGGATAGGCAATTGAAACAGCTTCGTAACAAGGATATGGCTTCGGTTAAGATGCTTTGGAAAAATCAACATGTGGAGAGTGCTACAAGGGATAGAGTTGGACATGATGAAATGATATCCCAATATTTTCCAATCTACTCAAGCCTAAGATATTAGGTTCTTCCTTTTTCCAAGTGGTCCTAATTCTTTCACTCTTGAATTTCATGACATGACATTCATACATATTCACCAAGATGATTTTAAGAAGTTTTGAATGATTTAAATACGTTTTAATATGAGTTTTAATGACATTATGATTTTCTAAGTAATGAGAATGCATTGTATCTTGTGTTTAGATGTTTTATGTTCAAGTCAAGGCTTTCAAGCTAGCCTCTTTCTCATTTGAGGATGAATGATACGAAGGAGGGGAGAATGTAATACCCCGCAAGTTGGGAGCTCAGAATGGAACCCTCAAGCTCAAGCCAAGTTCACTTATAAGCTTTTAATCAGAGCTTATTTATGTGGTTTAGGGGCATCATGGGTCTCCTACATCAAGAAAAGTTCCAAGGAATTCCACTAGCTAAGATTTTCACAAGAACCGATAGAAGGGTCAATTTTAAATTGTCATATCTCATAGCACAAAAATAATTGGGTGACCTACAACCTACCAAATTGAATCTCTTTGAAATAGATTTCAAACGCATCCAGTTTCACCTAATTTCGAGTTTGGATCAAGAAGTTATGCCCATTTTTGTAAAGCCCTCCTATGCTGTGTTCCCTCCATTTTGCTAAGGCAAGCTCCACAGACACCCATACAGGTTGTGTGGCTTCTCACGAACCGAGTAGGTGGGGTGTCGTGGAATTTTGATTTTACTTATGGACCCTCTCATGGAGCGTACTTCACGGTCCATGAGGTCCTCCATGTCAGCTCAGTAGTGAAATATGTCTAAGTATGGAATCACCATCTTGTAAGTTTATCATGTAAATTTTTCCTAACTAGAGGGGCATGGGCAGTGTCACGTCCCGTGTGAAACTACATGGCCTGTGTGGCCTCCCGTGAAGATGACTTCGCCAAAAATTCTAAGTATGGGATTTCCATTTCAGACCTTTGTCAAGTTAAAATTTTTCTAAGTGTTGGTTCACGGACAAATATGCTGTCTGTGTGGTGTGTCAGGGATCGTATAGTCCTCCTTCAAGTGGCGACGTTCCATTTTTCAACTTGTTTCATTAATGGCGTTTTCGTAAATATGGTTTATTCAAAGGGTCTTTTGTGACTTCCTATGTTACCTAAAGACTTCCTAATGACCTAAACTTCATTCCTACCATTTAAATTCATTCTTCACATTTTAAATTCTCTCAAGTCTCTTTCAAAGAATTCTTGTGGGTCTAAAGCTTGGGGATCAAGGAAGGGCTCTTTCTTCACCAAAATTCTTCTTGAATCTTCTCTATATAGCTAAGGTATGTGAGATTGATTTTTGGTCCCTTTCAACCAAGAAGATCCAAACTCTTTTTACTTGAATTTCATGAAATTTTGCTTACTTTAAATATGGGTTTTAAGAATTATAATTTAATAAATTCAATTGAAGTATGAGCTATGTTTATTTGTCGATTTTAAGTTGATTTAAGCCCTAATATGATGAACTATATTGAAGTTGTGAAGTTATGAATGTGCATGTCCCTTTTTAATCTTGATTTGTTCATTGGTAATCTGTATTATGATTTGAATGTGAATTTTACTTATATCTTTACTTGAATTTCATAATGTATTGTTGATTTAATTTTGAATCTATATTACCCATATTATTCTTATCTCATTCATAGCATATGCATTCATTAGCATCTGGTTTTATGAAAATTATGAAATGGGTTAAGCCCAATTATGTATATATATATATATGATTTTGATATGATATTGGTTATGACAAGAATGTGATCACATAAATGTCTATGACATTTGGCTCATTGAGCATATTGGGTGTTTACACCTCATTTAGATATTGTGAATGGGCTATTCCTATGTATGAAAAATATGATATGGATTATGATTTGGCATTTGAGCCTAAGTATGAAATCTATTAATGATGTTTGGCTTTCAATCCCAATTATGCATTTAAGTGATTTAAAATGAATTGCATCTCTTTTGAAATCACGTATACATAAATGTATTCTTGTGAGATGATGAATTAGCACCGAGGGATTGGAGTTGTGAGGGCTATCCCCAAGGGTCTTCTCCCTTTCCTTTTACTATGTGCCAGCATAGGTATATGTATATGGTAACCCTCACCGAAATGGAAGGCTCGTAAGGTGCGGTTACAACATTGATACGATATGATAAAATTGTGAAAGTCCTATCTGAAATGGGAGACCTGTAAGGAAGGCCACTTCTCCGAAATTGAAGATCCATAAGGAGATCTGTGGTTTACCTTTGGAAAGTAGACCACTCTTTTCCGATGTGGGGATAACATTGCAATTCCAAGTAATAGCTTGTTTTGGCTTATAGGTCGGTTGAGGTCTCATCCCCTCTTATAAATGAGCATTATTGCATTTCATGCATTATGGATTTCATGACATATTGTTATACTACACTTCTTTGGATATATATCTCTTTCTATATTAAGTGTCCTTTCTATCTCACATATAACACAGGTTTGGTAAGTCATATGAATTGCATGCCTGCATACTTAGTACATTTCAAACGTACTAACACATACTTTTGCCTACATGATCTAACCATGTAGGGACGGAGGACTACTTTCATCCATCATACGACGGTTAGCTTGGATCTTGAGATTTGCTTGTTGTGGTCAGTCATATCTTTCAAAAACAAAGATCCATTCCTCTACCATTGGATTTTTATTTATGTTATTTACATTTAAGGGTAAGCCCGGGGTATGTCTTGGCCCCCCCTCCTATCTTTTAACTAGAGGCATTGTTGGACATCTTGTAAACACTTTTATATTATATTATAAGTGTTGTAATTGGAGATTATGCTTATGGATATGGCTAACTATTATTTTTTATTATGTGAATTAGTTATGAGCTTTATGATATGGTTATATGTTATGATGCGAAAGGCTTAAGCCCCAAATTGCCTCCATAGAGTGAGTCATACTTACCCGCCCCTTAGTATTTATGTGCTGTGTTATGTGGTTCCATGATACTCGCTTTCCTGTGACTTTCCCATAGCGTGAGTCCTACTTTCCCATCCCTTAGAATTATGCGTTTATTATTCGTTTAGACTTCCAAACCGATAATGTGAATATAGATATTTTGAGGCTTGTTTAGGGACTCTCAGGTTCCCATTCGCCATGTCACTCCTATGTCCTACGTTCGGGACATGATATCTCCCCCCCTCCCCCACGTACTAGAAGCAAAGTTCAGCCCATGGAATGTTCATTTGGATGTACAAGAGAATCCTCACATCTTCTCCACATAAATCCATCCAAGCACAGAGGAGGGAAACCAAGTAACAGTTCCCAAAAATGTGGTATTTTCATCCCAAGTACCACCAAGGACCTTGGTTCACTCCCCTCCCCCTTCTTCCCCAAATAGTTCCAGAATCGAAGGAAAATGTAGACTCCCAAGAATGAGAAAACACTCTAGAAATGTGGCAGAAACTAGAATAGAGATAATGGCCCTAAAGGATGCAAAAGTGGTAATCTTCATACAATAAAAACAACAATCTCCGAAGGCCAAAGTCACCGTGTCCTTTTCTTTCGGTGTACCTATCTTCTACTGGCTAGGGGGAATAATCCCTAAGTCTAAGCAAAAAGGAGCATCTAAGTCACTACACAAGAGAATAGGTATTAAGCTACAGGCATAAATCATAGCTAAATTAACAAAATTCCTAGCTAAATCTATGCTAATGATGTAATTAGCTTGAAATTTGAGTTCTCTAGCTAAAATAGCTAGCCAATAGCCTATTTCTTCCAGTATATTGTGTTCTTGTTTTATATTAAGAAAAAGTGAGTTTTAAGTGCTTTTTAGGTTTGATGGTTGGGGAGACTCAATGTCCTTGTATGTTGTCAAGACATAATAAAATGTATGATCTCTTTTAATAGTATGAATAAAACATGATATTAAAAAACTTGGTTGTTGCTCTCACAAGTCATAAAGACAAAAGAAGTAGGACAATAGTTCCAAATAAAAATGAGCTCTCTCTTATGATTGTTATCTCTAGATACACACTATATCAAGTAACTCATAGAGATGGTGAAAAAACACCTACAATAGAAATATCGTGATATTAAAAAAGGCAAAAAATAGAACTAAAAATATAGTGAGATAAATATGGATATCGAGATTAAAATGGACACTTTTAGAAAAATCAAATAACAAATAGAGAGTAGAAAGACCATCGTTCAAAGTTGAAGAAAGAATTTAATTTTTAAAAGAAAATTGAGATGTACAAAATAATTTTCACCCTTAATGAGCACGCTCTTTTAAAATTAAAAATATTTCTTGTAAATAAACTTGATTATAAACATGTACTACTAACATTTCATACTGCAAGTATTTGACAGGTGAAAAATATCAACTACAAAGTGTATTCATTTGGAGGAAAATAAATGACACTCAAAGAAAGTAAAAGATAATTAATTTTTACAGATGTTTTCAAGGAGGCAGTTTTGCTTATTTTCTTTTTGCTTTTGGCCCGTTTTAGTTTCAACTAGCAAGGCAGCTTTTTTTTTTTTTTTTTTGCACTAGTGAACTTGATAGTTTGGTCAAACTCAAATAGTAGTTTGTAATTTACTTTCACCTTTTCTTTAATGAAGTAGAAGAAGCAACTAATTAAAGAAGGAAAAAAAATGAATTGATAAATTTCAGCATCAAATATTTTACAATGGAGACCCTCATAGTATCATAAACACTTTGTTTAATTGAGTCAACTGAAAATAATTTTTTTTTAAAATTTAACTATTATAAAATATTCATTCAAAGATTGATAAAAGAATGTAATCTTGTTATCTTTGTGCATTAATTTTGGTCCTTTAAACTATTCCCTTCAATTATAAAAAGACAATATCATATGACTTAACACAAAAACTCTAAGTCACTCAAGCACACACTAATGAATATCGCGCACCCCTCATCGCACAAAATAATAGACTGGCCTAAATACCTTGAAAGTTTGAATCCTTAAGAGCATACGCTTCACCTGTTTGGTGCATCGTCTCACGATAATCGTGAATTTCTTGCATAAGCAGATCGATGGACTCGTGAAGAGAAACAATATTTTGAAAATGCTTTTTTTAGGTATAATAATCCAGATTCTCAATCTTTTTTGCATTTGTTGCTTCAAAATTTCCTCATAAGTCCCTGGAGAAAATAAAAAATCAGTACATCACCCTCTTCAAGGACGTTGAAATAGAAAATTCTACAAACAGCAACGATGTTGTTGTTGTTGCTGCTAATCATCGTCGTGAGCTGATGATCAACAGCATCACCATATGACAGAGGAAGATAACTCATCACTCAATGGTGTCCTGCCTCAAGTCGAAAACAGTCATTCACGTCACTGGCAAAGTGAAATTCCATGGACTGAAGGAGAACACCAGTAATTAAATAGAATTCTCTCTCTTTTATTTCTTTTTTAAAAAAAAGTTGCGACTATTTTTTACATCAACAACTACATCTAAACCTTTATTTTTCTGTTTTCAAACATACTTTCATGTTTGTTTTTCTGCATGTTAGATTCAATTTTTTCTAGTTTTGAGTT
The DNA here is from genome assembly GCA_011800125.2 of Solanum clarkiae. Classification (NCBI taxonomy): domain Eukaryota; kingdom Viridiplantae; phylum Streptophyta; class Magnoliopsida; order Solanales; family Solanaceae; genus Solanum; species Solanum clarkiae. Next base: position 17,655 of record JAABOM020064248.1, on the reverse strand, counting down.
TCATTGTTTTGCTTCTAACATGGTGAGGTTTTACTTCATTTGAGTTCTTTTATTGCTTTATCCTTCCTCCACACATGCATACTTGACCTCTTCACTTTTGTTCTTAAAACAAAAAAATTGATAGTATAGATATATACATTAATTAAGAAAAATATTCTTCCATCAAAAATTTGTTTGTTGTTTTGTGATTGATTTCACTTGTATTGTCTTCATGTTAATATACTTTCAGTTTTGATATATAGTAAAAGTCTAATCCTCATTTTCGATGAATCTTGAAATAAAATTTTTACGTCACCTATTGCAATATGTAAAATTGACTTGAGATTGTTGATCGATGCATATAAACTTAAAGACTTTGAATTAATTTTTTTGTTATAAACTTTATTTCATTTAACTCTTTTTCTCAACAATTTTTAACCCCATGACATGATATATATAGGTTGTTTCTTATGGTACTAAAAAAATTTGGGAAAGAGATTGGAAGGGAATCTCAAGGTACTATGTTATTTCAAAGACACCAACTCAAGTGGATAGTTATGCTCAAAAGTATTTCTATCGTCTGAATAGTCAGACTTCAGTTGACCGTCGTCGCCATAGCATCAATGACATTCAAATTGCCACCCTTACTCCTAAGAGGAAAACAGCAAGTCCTCCTAAGATCAATAATAACATACTTGCTAACAACAACGATTGTCATGTTGGGTCTTCATTAATGCCTTTTTATTATCGTAACTTTTACCCTTTTGGTGGTCCAACTTTTACCAACAACTCCAATAGGAATTTTGAGAGATACCATCGAGGTGAGGCATCTAGCAGCAATTCGTTTATCATGGAACAAAACAACAATAACAAAAACAATCTCCAGAGGCCAAAGTCACCTCGTCATTTTCTTTTGGTGTACCTATTTTCTATTGAAGGGAATAACCACCAAGTCTAAGAAAAAAAGGCATGTATATTACTACACAAGAGAACAAACGTTTAGCTATAGGCATAAATTGGCTAAATGACAAAATTCCAAGCTAAATTTGATGGAAATGATATAGTAAACTTGAATTTGCATTCTTTAGCTAAAATCAATTGCTAATAACCTATTCTCTTATAGTATATTGTGTTCTAGTTTTAGAGTAAGAAAAAGTGGGTTTTAAGAATTTTTAGGTCTGATGGTCGGGGAGACTCAATGTTATTATACGTTAAGACATAATATGATGTATGAGATCGTTTAATGGTATGAACAAAATATAAAATTTAAAAAATTTGGTGTTGCTCTCACAAGTCATAATGGCAAAAGAAGTAGGACAATAGTTCCAAATAAAAATGAGCTTTCTCTTATGATTTTTATCTCAGCATACCAACTATACCTAATAATCTATGGAGATGGTGATATTATATATGGTATAGAGCAAAGAGACATCAGTTGAAATAATTGCATCACAAACAAATGATGATTTTTATGTGACTATGGGTATGAACTGGCTAGTATCATATACAAAAGAAGCTAAGGATGTTATGTTATCAAGTTCATGTGAATCTAATACGTTTAATATGGAGTATACATTTCTGTGAAATAATCTTTTAAAAATACAATTAATATTAGGTATGAACAAATACCTCTGAAAATATAGGAATTGATCAATACTAATAATCTAAAAAAGTAAACTCATAAAATTTAAATTTTGGATCTATCTCTTACCATGTCATGGTACACTTGATTTGTTTCATACAATGATGTGTCATTTCAAGTAGCGCCCCTTTGGGTGTAGAACGACATCATGGTTGTTCTTAATACGAGCAAAACTATTGTTTGTGAAATTAAAGTTCAAATGATGATCAACAAGGAGATATTTGCTTTCTATCAAGAAGATATCTTGTATACTTTCTATTAGTAAATAGGTGACACCCTAATTTTGTTACCTCTGAATCTAAGGAAACCTACTCTGCCATAAGCGTGAGGCTACTGGAACTACCAACGAAATTCTACGACTATGATATCAAAGCCAGAGTGGACAAAACGTTGGGAAGATTAGTGACGACAGATATTTGTACATCATCAACACTACGTGGGTGCTATGCCCATATTTGCGTGAAGGTACTCATAAGTATACCAATAAAGAAGCACATCATCATAGGCCACCATCTATAAGCAACGGCATATGAAGGCCAGAGCATCCTCTACACAACCTGTGGAGAGGTAGGACAAACTAACTTCGGGTGTACCAATAGGAACACAACCTCGAGATATGCAGCCAAAAGAATGAAGGGAAATGACAACTCCTAGCAACAAAGGAAATTGAGATAGGTATTAGCGTTAGTTTATTTGATGCAACTAAAAGTAAGTTCCTGGACTCAAAAATCTACAAATATAGGAAAACAACATCTCATAATACAGACATCTAAAAAGGAAAACAACAAATACCAAATTCTTCAAAACACCTTGAGAAATCAACAAACTATGGAGGTGAACAAATTACGTCAAATGATGTTGCAAGGGATGACTTTAAAAATCCAGAGACCGAAATATATACAAAAAAATTAAAATAATGTTATTCTCACTCTAAGAAGTGAGGCGGCTACAATCGTACATCACACGCCAAGCACATCATCCAAGGAAACACCTACCCTGCACACTCCAGATACCCACACGTCACCTCCAACCATAAATGAATACCCCCCTAATCGACAATGGCAATCTATCTAAAATCCTATCAAAAGATAACCCAAAATTATTACCGCCCACAAACTACTCCAAATAGAACTCCAAGCCCACATGGACATCGCAAGGGCAACTCAAACTTGATGTACAGATATGGAAAAGATCGGAAGGAAAAGAACTCTAGCTTGGGTAAAAATACAAACATAGTAACACCAGTTCAAAAAGTAACTTTTCAAATCGAAATGATGGTTTATTTATAAGGACAAACTTAATTTCAACTATTCCTTATACTACTCCCTCTACTGTGGAAAATAATATTGTCAATAAAGGATCCATCCAGATCAGTTCTATTAGTATCAAACTTCCCATAAAGCTACATAATGCTAAGATCCCCTTTTACAACTCAATAAAGGAGGACTGCAATGCGACCCTTTCTATTTACCATTGCCCCAGGGATCAAATGACATAAATACATATAATGCAATGGACTCCCAACCTCTATTCCCACTTCCACTTCCCTCTCTCCCGACCTTTCCAATGACAATCGAGGAAACCACCCTTTATACAACTCACGCTCCAATACCAAATTCAATACCACAGTCTTTGATAAAGCTGGCACTACAAGGCCATGCCTTATCCTTTACGGTATTAGTGAACAACCATGAGATATTAAGAGTTGTGTAAAACCCAACTTTTCTTACCCAAGTTGTCTTAAAGGGGATGAGACTAGCAATGGAGACATACAACAATCAACTATGGTTGTTGATGACCCTATAAAAACCACTGAATTTCTCATTCCCTTACCTTCCTTTTTATCAATTCCCCACTTGGAGAACCCTATGTTCAATCAATTGAACCAGATACTCAAGTAAGAAACCCTCCCTTTCCCACCATCATCCATCCCCTTATTTCCCCCCCTCATGTACTACAAGAAAACTTCAGCCCATGCAATGTTCATCTAGGTGTGCAAGAGAATCCTCACATTTTCTCCATAGTAATCCATCCAAGCACAGAGGAAGGAAACCAAGTACCAATTCCCAAAAATGAGGAGTTTTCATCCCAATACCACCAAGGACCTTGGTTCACTCCCCTTCCCTTCCATCCCCAAGTAGTTCTAGAATTGGAGGAAAATATAGACTCCCAAGAACTAGAAAACACTCTAGAAATGTGAGAGAAGCCAAAATAGAGATAATAGTCCTAAAGAATGCAAAAGTGGTGATCCTCATACAATAAAAACAACAATCTCTGAAGGTCAAAGTAACCTTGTCCTTTTCTTTTGATGTACCTATTTTCTACTAGCTAGAGGGAATAACCATCAAGTCTAAGCAAAAATGAGCATTTAAGTCTCTACACAAAAGAATAGGTGTTTAGCTATAGCCATAAATCGTAGATAAATTAATAAAATTCCTAGCTAAATCCTATTCTAATGATGTCATTAGCTCAAATTTGAGTTCTCTAGCTAAAATCGCTAGCTAATACCCTATTTTGTTGCAGTATATTGTGTTCTCATTTTAGATTAAGAAACAGTGAGTTTTAAGTTTTTTTACGTTTGATGGTTGGGGAGACTCAATGTCCTTGTATGTTTTCAAGACATAATATAAGGTATGAGCTCTTTTAATAGTATGAATAAAACATATAATTAAAAAACTTGGGTGTTTCTCTCTGTTAGTTTTGCACAATCTATGAATTTGCCTAATCGAAGAACCAAGTTTGCAGATGAATTACCAAAAAGTAAAAATAGATGAGAACACATAATTTTCACGTGGAAACATCCGACTCACAAAAGGTGAAAAATCAAGACCTGCACCTCTACTGGAATTTTCCCCAACTTCACTAAAACAATGTGAGCCTCAACAAAAAATGATTACAACTTCATAATGTTCTACGAAATAGCGAACTTCAACTAATCCTAACAACACACACAAACCTCCCAAGGTTAATGTTCCCCCCGCCTTCGAGTTTCCCTCTTGAAGACCTTTCCCGATTTTTGTTTATAGATTACTGAATTTAGGAATACATCAAGACTTAATGAAAAGAAAAGAACTTCCTAGACTCCACTTAACGAAGAAAAAAATCTGAAAAGTGTTTCTTCAATGATCAAGACTCTAATTCTCATAACTGATATTTTTTGCTTTTTGTCTCGATGATTTCTTCTTTGCTTTTTCTGCCATTTTATCATGTGTGCCAAGAGTTCTTCTGGATCTTAGACTCCTCATCCTCCGCTGACTCTTTTTGTCACAAAGTTAGAGTTCTTCATTCGATAGAACTCTATCATATCAATCCCTTCCATGTGTCCTTGTTGAACTTTACTTCTTTGAAGCTTATTCTAAGTGAATTTATCCAATTCGCACTTGTTGTTGACATGTCTGAAACTATTTGAGAACCAGCACAAGAGAATCCTGATTGATCAAGTTGTTTCATATCTTTTGTCTATCATCAAAACTGCAGTGTCCTCAACACTCTCACAACTCATAAAGACAAAAGAAGTAGTACAATAGTTCCAAACAAAAATGAGCTTTTTCTTATGGTTGTTATCTCTACATACACACTATATCAAATAACCCACTGAGATGGAGAAAAAACACCAACAACAATAGAAATATCGTGATATTAAAAAAACAAAAATAGAATTAAAAATAGTGAGATAAATATGGATATAAAGGTTAAAATGGACACTTTTTAGAAATCAAATAACAAATAGAAAGGAGAAAGGTCATCATTTAGAGTTGAGGAAAGATTTAATTTTTAAAACGAAATTGATATATACAAATAATTTTCAACCTTAATGCGCATGCTTTTTTAAAATAAAAAATAATTTTATAAATAAACTTGATTATAAACCTATACTACTAACATTTTGTACTTCAAGAGGTTGACAGGTAGAAAAACATCAACTATAAAGTGACTTCTTTTGGAGGACAATAAATGATATTCAAATAAAGTAAAAAATAATTAATTTTTAGGGATTTTTTCAAGGAGATCGTTTTACTTCTATTTTATTTTTTCTTTTTTGGCCTATTTTAGTTTTGAAACGCCCCCAAAAAAGTACCCGAAAATGTGCTTTGAAAGTGCCCAGAATCGTAATTTTTATATATGTCAAAATTCATGCATTATTTTGAAAATTCAACTTCATATTCATGATCAGGGGAAAAAATTAAGTGGAGAACGGGTCTAACCCCGATTCTAGAGCAACGATATCAAAATTTGAAAATCACAAAATGCGATTTCCAGTAGGCTTGCACCAAGGGCGCGGTATAGTGTATTTTGGCTACCAATTTTCTATCTCGGCCAAAGACTTTTGGATCTTGTGCCTAAGTCTTTCCATGCGTGAAAATACCTATATTTAGCCATATTTCACCTTCATATCATTCAAGACATTCTCTAATACTCATTCAAACACTTAGAGAATATTTCATCTCAAAATTTAAGTGTACAAATCTCTTCCGGATCTTAAGGATTTCACTCAAGATGCAAGTCTCCATTAAAATCTTCATCAAGGAATTCTCCAAAGTTAAGATATGTGGGTTTCAATCGTTGGTTCCTTTCACCCATGGTGCCGAGCTTCCTTTTTACTTAGAATACATGTTTCTAAGTTGATTTTACATATAAATTTTCTATTATGAATTTGACTATGAACTATGTTCGAGTTTTATAAAAGTATGACTGTTTATGTATGTTTTGAGCTATGAATCTTAGATCCATCTTGAGATTTGATGAAGGGTTTTGATGTATATTGTATGATGGTGTTACCAAGTATTAGTGGGATGATTTGCGTCAAGATTTCTTGCATGATTTCACTCTTTAATTGCATTATTTTACACTAGCATTGCACACCCACCAAGTGTTTGATAAAATATTCAGTTATGATTCCTTGATGAATTGAAGGTCCAATGCATGTCTTATGAGGTGAATGACTTTAAGATGATGAAAGAGATGTATGTATATGATATTCTCCTATATAGTGTTGGAATTCACCATGCCCTACTCGGGGGGCTGTGAGCCCGGGTAACCAATCAAGGGGTTTGTGCCTTGATAATAAGGTTGAGGGGTTTATACCTCAATCACCATGAGTGGTTGGGTGAGACGATCCACCTGCTAATCAAGGGGTTTGTACCTTGATAAACTATGAATTGTATAATGATGGTCTCTTGTTTCACATATATAATGTTTTATGTGCACATGATTTACTTTAAGCACCTTCCATGCATGTCATATTGTTATATGCTACTCATTATCTATGCTTATGTATTTCGATTATTTTGCTTATCTCTTGGTGCATTGCATCCTACATACTTAGTATATTTCAAACGTACTAATGCATACTCTATGCCTACATTATGTCACCGTGTTGGAGCCGGAGCCCCACTTGATCATCTTCCTCCACGTGGCTAGTACGAATTCTCTCAAGCTACTTGGTGAGTCCTCGATTCTGGGGACAATGTCTATTATCTCATACTATACATTAAGACTATCTTTGTTTTGTGTATGTATTGACTATAAGGGTTAGCCCGGTTGCTTGTCTTGGTCGCTGCTCTTATCTATGTAGTAGATGTGTTGTTGGACATGTTATGTATTGAGCCTTGACTCTCTTATTTTGAAGCTTATGTTATGAAAGTATCCCTTTAGCCCTTTTCCCCTTATTTCTACTCTTATTATGATATTTAATTGCTTTCGCGACCAATGATGTGTAATGATACGTTAAGAGGCTTGTTTGGGGTCCCTTCAGGCTTCCTATTCGTCGTGTCACGTCTAGGCCCTAAGGTTGGGTCATGACAAGTTTCAACTAGCAAGACAGTTTTTTTTTTTAGCACTAGTGGACTTGATAGTTTGGTCAAACTCAAATAGTAGTTTGTAATTTACTTTCACCTTTTCTTTGATATAGTAGAAGAAGTAATTAATTAAAAAAGAAAAAATGAATTAATAAATTTTAACATCAAATATTTTATAATGGAGATGCTCATAGTATCATAAACACTTTATTTAATTGAGTCAACTGAAAATGATTTTTTATTTAATTATTGTAAAGTATTCATTCGAAGATTGATAAAATAGTGCAATCTTGTTACCCTTGTGCATTAATTTTGGTCCTTTAAACTATTCTTTTCAACTATTAAAAGACGTTATCATACGACTTAACACAAACACTCTATGTCACTCAAGTACACACTAGTGAATACTGCCACCTCTCACTGCCTTAAAAAATGTACTGGCCTGAATGCCTTGAAAGTTTAAGTCCTCAAGAGCCCACGTTTAATCTGTTTGGTGCATTGTCTCATGATAATAGTGAAGTTCTTGCACAAGTAGATCGATGACTCCTGAAGAGAAATAGTATTTTGAAAATTCTTTTTCTAGGTACAATAATCCAGCTTTTCAAACTTTTTTCAAATTTGTTGCTTTAAAATATCCCCATAAGTCCCTGGAGCAAATAGAAAATTAGTACATCACCCTTTTCAAAGATGTTGAAATGGAAAATTCTCAAATAACAAGGATGTTGTTGTTGCTCTTGATCATCATCATGATGCTGATCATCAACAACATCACTAAATGACAAAGGAAGATAACTCATCATTCAATGGCATCCTGCCTCAAGTGGAAAACAGTCATTCACATCATCGGCAAAAGAGAATTCCATGGACTGAAGGAGAACACCAGTAATTAAATAAAATTTTATATCTTTAAGTTGTGACTATTTTTTACATCAACAACTACATTAAAACCTTTATTTTTATGTTTTCAAACATACTTTCATGTTTGTTTTTCTGCATGTTAGATTTAATTTTTTTTCTAGTTTTGAGTTTCATTGTTTTTCTTCTACCATGCTGAGGTTTTAATTTATTTGAGTTTTTTATTACTCTTATCTTCCTCCACACACACTTGACCTCTTTACTTTTTTTCTTAGAACAAAAATATTGATACTATAGATATATACATTAATTAAAAAATAATATTCTTCCATCAAAAATTTTGTTTGTTGTTTTGCGATTGATTTCGTTTACTTCTATTGTCTACGTGTTAATATCACTAATACTTTCAATTTTAATATATAGAAAAAGTTTAATCCTCATTTTCAATGAATCTTGAAATAAAATTTTTAAGCCACCTGCTGCAATATGTAAAATTGACTTTAGCTTGTTGATCAATGAATATATACTTAAACACTTTAAATTAATTTTTTGATATAAAATTTATTTCATTTAACTCTTTTTTCAATAATTTTTAACCACGTGGCACGATATATATAGGTTGTTTCTTATGGGATTGAACAAATTTGGAAAAGGAGATTAGAAGAGCATCTCAAGGTACTATGTTGTTTCAAAGACACCAACTCAAGTGGCTAGTCATGCTCAAAAGTATTTCTATAGTCGGAATAGTCATACTCCAGTGGACTGTTGTCGCCATAGTATCAATGACATTCAAACAGTTACCCTTACCCCTAAGAGGAAAACAATAAATCCTCCTTATATCAATAATAACATTATTGCTTACAACAACAATTATCAAGTCGGGTCTTCATCAATGTCTTTTCATTATCCTAATTTTTACCCATTTGGTGGTCCAACTTTTACCAATAACTCCAATGGGAATTTTCGGAGATACTATCAAGGTGAAGCACCTAGCAGTAATTCATTTGCCATGGAACAAAACAACAATAACAAAAACAACCTTGAGAGGCAAAAGTCACCTCGTTCATTTTCTTTCAGTGTACCTATCTTCTATTAAGGGAAATAACCCTCGAGTCTAAGCAAAAAGGGGCATGTATATTACTATACAAGAGAACAGGCCTTTAGCTATAGACATGAATAAGCTAAATGAAAAAATTCCTAGCTAAATTTGATGGTAATGATGTAATAAGCTTGAATTTGAGTTCTTTAACTAAAATCACTAGCTAATAACCTATTCTCTTATAGTTTGTTGTGTTCTAGTTTTAGTGTAGGAAAAAGTAAGTTTTAAGATTTTTTAGGTTTGAAGATTGGAGAGACTCAATGTCCTCATATGTTAAGACAAAATATAATGTATGAGCTCTTTTAATGATATGAATAAAATATGAAATTAAAAGAAAATTGCTCTTACAAGTCATAATGGCAAAAGAAGTAGTACAACACTTCCAAATAAAAATGAGCTTTATATTATGAGTGTTATCTCAACATACCCATTATATCTAATAATTTATGGAGATAGTGATATTATATACGGTTAAGAACAAAGAGATATTAGTTGAAATAATTGCATCACAAACAAATGACGATTTTTATGTGACTATGGCTAGTATCATATCAAAAGAAGCTAAGGATGTTATGCTATTAGGTTCATCTGAATCTACTACATTTAATATGGAGTACAAATTTCTGCGAAAAATATTTTTAAAATACAATTAATACTAGATATGAACACATACCCTTGAAAATATATGGATTGACCAATACTAATAATTTAAAAAAGTAAACTCATAAAATTTAAATTTTAGATCTATCTCTAATCATGTCACGATACACTTGATTTGTGTACTACAATGATGTTACATTTCGAGTAGCTGCCCTTTGGGTATAGAACGACATGATGGTTGTTCTTAATACGAGCAAAACTATTGATTTGTGAAATTAAAGTTCAAATGATGATCAACAAGGAGATATTTGCTTTCTATTAGGGAGATATCTTGTACACTTCCTATCGATAAATAGATGGCACCCTAATTTTGTTACCTCTGAAGCTAAGGGAACCTACTCTGCCATAAGCGTGAGACTGCTGGAGCTACCAACGGAATTCTACGACCATGGCATCATAGCCAGAGTGGGCAAAAATTTTGGAATATTAGTGAAGATGGATATTTGTACATCATCGACACTACATGGGTGTTATGCCTGCATTTGCATGGAGGTACCCATAGGTATACCAATCAAAACACACATCACCATAGGCCACCATCTATAAACATTGGCGTATGAAGGCCAGAGCATCCTCTACACAACCTGTAGAGTGCTAGGACAAACTGACGTCAGGCATACCGATAGGAACACAGCCTCGAGGATTGTCCAATCGAACAATTCAGCTATATATGCATCCATAAGACACAAGCAATGAAAGCGATGAAACGCCATGGTAGCCAGGGGCTACCACAAAGGAAATGGAACCAATGGAAATGACAACTCCTAGCAACAAAGGAAACTGAGATAGCTATTAGCGTTTATTTTTTTGATGCTACAAAAGTAAGCTCCTAGACTCAAAAATCTACAAATATAGGAAAAAAAACATCTCAGACTAGAGGCACCCCAAAAAGGAACCAATATATAGCAGATTCTTCAAATCGCCCTGAGAAATCAACAAACCATGGCGTTCAACGAATTACGTCAATTGATGTTACAAGGGATGACGTCAAAAATCTCGAGATAGAAATAAATACAAAAAAATAAATAATTAAAAGAATGTTAATCTCACTTCAAGAAGTGAGGCGGTTACAATCATACCTCACACGCCAAGCACATCATCCAAGGACACACCTGCCCCACCCACCCTAGATACCCACACGTCACCTCCAACCATTAATGAATACCCCCTAATCAACAACAACAATCTATCTAAAATCCTATCAAAAGATAACCCAAAATTACTACCGACTCCAAATAGAACTCCAAGCCTAAGTAGACATCCCAAGGGCCACTCAAACTAGATGTAAAGAGAAAGGACTTGAAAAGATCGAAAGGAAAAGAAATCATACTTGGGGAAAATATAAACATAGTAACACCAGTTAAAAAAGTAAATTTTCAAATCCAAACGATGCTTTAAATATAAAGACAAACTTAATTTCAAATATTCTTTGTATTACTCCCTCTACTATGGTAAATAATATTATCAATCAAAGACCCTTCCAAATCAGTTTTACCAGTATCAAACTTCCCATAAAGCCACATAATGCCATGATCCCCCTTTACAGCTCAATAAAGGAGGACTGCAATGCGAGCCTCTCTATTTACACATCCACCAGGGAACCAACGACATAAATACATACATAACACAATGGATTCCCAACCTCCATTCCCACTTTCACTTCCGCCTCTCCCGACCTTTCTAGTGACAATCCAGGAAACCATATTTTATACCACTAGCGCTCCAACACCAAATTCAATACCACAATCTTGGATAGAGTTGGAACTACAGGGCCATGTCTTATCCTTCACGGCATTGGTAAATGACCATGAGATAGTAAGAGTTGTGCAAAACCCAACCTTTCTTGCTCAAGTAGTCTTACAAGGGATGAGACAAGCAATGAAAACATACAACACTCAACTATGGGGGTTGAAGACCCTATAACAACCTCTGAGTTTCTCATTCCCTTACCTTCCTTTTTATCAGTTCCCCACTTGGAAGAACCCTATGATCAACCCATTGAACTGGATACTCAACTAAGAACCCCTCCCTTTCCCACCATCCTCCCCCTCCCTCCCCCTATTTCCCTCTCTAATATACTAGAAGCAAACTTCAGTCCATGGAATGTTCATCTAGGTATGCAAGAGAATCCTCACATCTTCTCCATATTAATCCATCCAAACACAGAGAACGGAAACCAAGTACCCGTTCCAAAAAATGAGGCATTGTCATCCCCAGTAACACGAAGGACCTTGGTTCACTCCCCTCCCGCTGTATCCCCAAGTAGTTCTAGAATTGGAGGAAATTGTAGACTCCTAAGAACTAGAAAACACTCTAGAATTATGAGAGAAACCAGAATAGAGATAATGGTCATAAAGGATACAAAAGTGGTGATCTTCATACAATAACAATAACAATCTCCGAAGGCTAAAGTCACCTCATTTTTTTCTTTCGATGTACATATCTTCTACTAGTTAGGGGGAATAACCCCCAAATCTAAGCAAAAAGGAGCATCTAAGTCACTACACAAGAGAATGAGTGTTTAGCTACAAACATAAATTATAGCTAAATTAACAAAATCCCTAGCTAAATCATATGCTAATGATGTAATTAGCTTGAAATTTGAGTTCTCTAGCTAAAATCGATAGCTAATAGCTATTCTCTTGCAGTGTATTGTAATCTCATTTTAGAGTAAGAGAAAGTGGGTTTTTACGTTTTTTTAGGTTTGAAGATTGGGGAAACTCAATGTCCTTGTATGTTGTCATGACATAATATAATGTATGAGCTTTTTTAATAGTGTGAATAAAATACAGAATTAAAAAACTTGGGTGTTGCTCTCACAAGTCATAAAGACAAAAGAAGTAAGACAATAGTTCCAAATAGAAATGAGTTTTCTCTTATGACTGTTATCTCTTCATACCCACTATATCAAATAATCCGTGAAAATGGTGAAAAAACACCAACTACAATAGAAATATCATGATATTAAGAATGCAAAAATAGAATAAAAAAAGTGAGATAAACATTGATATAGAGATAAAAATGGACACTTTTTAAAAAATAAAAAAAACAAATAGAGAGAAGAAAGTAAAAAATAATTAATTTTTAGGGATGTTTTCAAGGAGGTAGTTTTGCTTCTTTTTTCTTTTTGCTTTTGACCTGTTTTAGTTTCAACTAGCAAGCCAGTGTTTTTGGCACTAATGGACATGATAGTTTGGTCAAATTCAAATAGTAGTATCATGACCCAAAAATGGACGTGATGTTACTCGTCTTATCCCATCATGACAAGTTAGCCTAAAATCAAATTATATTTATAAAGTTCGAATGGATAACAAAAATAAAAGTTTAACTGCGGATATAAGTCAACTTAATTAAATATTTCCCCAAAACATAGTTGTCACGTGCACAAGCCTCTAATGTGTTACAATAGATTTTAAAGAAAAAGACAAGTCTCAAATGATGTTGTCTCTAAAGTGGAACAAGATCATAAATAGGAGAAGTAGGACTCACTGATATGACAAATAGCTATCTCACTAATCTCCACAGAAAGCCTCGGATAAGAAGAGAAGAGAGAGTAACACGAAGATCCGAGTGCATAATCTACAAAACTGTAAAAGTAATGGATGGGTACCAACCACACAGTACCCAGCAAGTGAACTTCTAAACATAAAGTCAAGTAATACAGAATACGAGTATTCCTAATTCTCCAGTCAAACCTCCGCAACAACAACTTGCATAAAAATCAGCCTAACCTAACATTTCAATATGTAAATAGCATATAACTCAATAACCACACTAATATTTATATATCAACAACCTAATTCAACAAGTTTCATACAAAGGCACTCACAAGTTCATAAATGATAAAGATGTCTAATGCAATGTAATGTCAAGTATAATGATACATGTCTATTACGATATGCGACAGGTCCCTGGAATCATAGTACCTATTGCAGTGTGCGACATGAACCTCAAATTATAGTGTCTGCCGCGACGTGCAACACGATCCCCGAATTATAGTATCTATTGTCGCGTGTGAAATGACCCTCGAATTATAGTATCCGTCGCGCGCGTGCCACACTACCCTCAAATTATAGTATCCATCGTGGAGTGTGACACGACCCTCAAATTATAGCATCCATTGCGGCATGCTACACGTCCCACGAAATATTATATCCTCTTTAGTTTCTTATTGTCTCAGAAGTCATGCAATTAGACATGTTCACATAAATAATGAGGAGATAAACATTTTTCAAATAATGCACAATTTACAACAACATAATCATGATACAATATCAACAATAAATCAGTAAACCCTTCCAATCATTCTTGACATATCACATATCAATATATAAACAAGTTGCCTTTTATCATCCCTTTTTCATCATCAGGATTGTTCAATAAGAACAAATAAAACCATCACCAAGTCCCATTAATCTCAAACACGAACAATAAGTAAATACACGATTCTATATACTTAATAACAGTCGCGAAATCTACTTACCTCAATTAATCAAATAATCACTCTGAAACTTGAGCCTTTCATAATGCTTCCGAATGATCAAAATCTATTCAAATACATAATATACATATGAATATGAATCCAATGACACCCATATTTTTATATTTATTTTTGGATAAAAAATCGGGTCAAAAAGTCACCCGAGCCCTCGAATTTGAATCTGAAATTTTCTTTCAAATTATGTTTACCCATTATAAAATAAACCCTTATGTCAAATTTCAACTAAAATGGATCACTATTCAACCCCCAAATCAAGATTTTATATTTAAGAACCCTAGGACTATATTTTCTTAATTTAACATAATTATACATGTTTCTACCCTAAAACTTTATTTATAATCTCATAAAAATTTAATAGAAAGGATGAGAACAACTACCTTAATATTTTGGGATGAAAATCATATTTTTTTCTTCTCTTCTTTCCCTTTCTTTTTCTCCTCCTCGTCCCTTTTCTTTTTCTCTCTATGTAATGCATTTTCAGTTCTGAATTTCAGCTTGTTTTGTGAACTGGGGACTTCAGCCCCCTTTTTACCCTTATTTCTTTTTCAAAATTTTTTTTCCTTCTTTTTTTTTTAAAAATAATTAAGTATTAAAAATAATAAATTTCACTAATTCTATTTTAATAATTATGGATAAAGTGATATAGAGTATTACATAAATTAATAATTTAGTCCACCAATTAAGTTAATTCTCTAAAATTATCTGTCAACTAAAGAACCATAATTACGGAATAGTCTAAAATTTTCAATTTAAATTTACGAAAAGGATATTTTAGAAAAGAGAGAGAATTTATTTTTAAAATGACCTGGCGGGTCATTACAAGAAGCTTGTAATTTACTGTCAAAATTAATTTTCTTTTCTTTGATAAGTAGAAGAAGTAATTAAGAAGGAAAATAGGAATTAATACATTTTAACATCAAATACTTTACAATATAGACCCTCATAGTATCATAAACACTTTGTTTAATTGAGTCAATTGAAAATGATCTTTTTCATTTAATTATTAGAATAGAATTCATTCAAAGATTGATAAAAGAGTGTAATCTTGTCACCCTTGTGCATTTATTTTTGGTCCTTTAAACTATTCTTTTCAACTATAAAAATACAGTACCATATGACTTAACACAAATCTCTAAGCCACTCAAGTACACACTAGTGAATACCCCAAAAAAATGGATTGGCCTGAATTCCTTGAAAGTTCGAATCTTCAAGAGCTCACGCTTTATCGGTTTGGTGTATCATCTCACAATAATCGTGAAGTTCTTGCACAAGCAGATCGATGTACTTCTGAAGAAAATTGTATTTTGAAAATGATTTTTCTAGGTACAATAATCCAGGTTCTCAAACTTTTTTCGAATTTGTTGCTTCAAAATTTTCCCATAAGTCCCTGGAGAAAATAAAAAATCAGTACATCACCCTCTTCAAAGACATTGAAATGGCATATTCTACAAATAACAATGGCGTTGTGGTGGTTGGTGCTGATCAACATCGAGATGCGGATCATGAACAGCATCACTAAATAACAGAGGAAGATAACTCATCACTCAATCGCATGCTATCTCAAGTTGAAAACAGTTCGGCAAAGGGGAATTCTAGGGACTGAAGGAGAACACCACTAATTAAGTAAAATTCTCTCTTCTAATTCTTTTGTTTTTAAGTTTTGACTATTTTTTACATCAACAACTACATCTAAACCTTTATTTTTATGTTTTCACACATTCATTTTTTTTCTGCATCTTTTATTTTCTTTTTTTTTTTTGTTTTGAGTTTCATTATTTTGCTTCTAGCATGGTGAGGCTTTATTTAATTTGAGTTCTTTTATTACTCCCTCCTTCCTCCACACACACACAGAGAGAGAGAGAGAGAGAGTTGACCTCACTTTTGTTCTTAAAACAAAAAAAAGGATAATATAGATATATACATTAATTTAAGAAAAAATCTTCCATAAAAAATTTTCTTTGTTGTTTTGCAATTGATTTCATTTACTTCTATTGTGTGCATGTTGATATCACTAATTCTTTCAATTTTTGATATATAGTGAAATCTAATCCTTATTTCTGATGAATCTTGAAATAAATTTTTTAAGTCACCTGCGGCAAAATGTAAAATTGACATTAGCTTGTTAATCAATGCACATAAACTTAAACACCTTGAATTAATTTTTTGTAATAAACTTTATATCAATTAACTCTTTGTGTCACTAATTTTCAATCACGTGACATGATACATGTAGGTTCTTTCTTATGGGACAGAACAAATTTGGGAAAGGAGATTGGAAGAGCATCTCATCAAGACACTATGTTGTTTCAAAGATACCAAATCAAGTGTCTAGTCATGCTCAAAAGTATTTCTGTCGTCACAACAGTCAGAGTTCAGTGGACCATAATTGCTATAGCATCAATGACATTCAAACTGTCACCCTTACTCCTAAAAGGAAAACAACAAGTCATCCTAAGATCAATAATAACATACTTGCTGACAACAACAATTGTCGTATTGGACCTTCATCAATGCCTTTTCGTTATCCTAATTATTACCATTATGTTGGTCCAACTTTTACCAACAACTCTAGTGGGAATTGTTAGAACCTGTAAGTTAGAACCCGTAAGTCCTTAATTAGTTCAATTTGGTAAAGTTTGGGACCAAATGTAAATTTTTTTAAAGTGTAGTCTTTAAGATTAAAAATTGTTAGTGGGGTCATGTGTGGTGGCACTTTTTGATTGGTGCAAGAGGGGACTTGTTGCCTATATATATGTATACATCTCTTGTACAAGGAGAGAGTTCCCACACTTAGAAAAAAAATAAGAGAGAGAGCCAAGAACATATGCAGCTCTCGGGTTGCTACAGTGAAAAAGAAAAAAATTATTTTTTTCGATCTTTTAATTATTTGACGCTTCAAGCTTGGTATATTGGGTCCCCTAAGTAGCGTGGTGGCATTAGTTGGTCAAGGAAGAGCTTGGTTTGATGGCTATGAAGATTTGGGTCTAGTAAGGGGCTTGAAAGCTATGTTAACTTCTAGCTTCATTTATGTAAATTAAAGCTTTTGGGTGTGTTAGGGGTGTGTTAAATTGAAGGTAAAACATGAAAAGAGGGTTGATTGTTAGTTTGAATTGTGAATTTG
>JAABOM020064242.1:0-42268 GCA_011800125.2 Solanum clarkiae | reverse complement strand
ATTTTGGCAGTAAAGTACTCCATTTTGTGTAAGGTCAAAGCCCTTTATCGTACCCTGACTCACTTTTTCCTTAAGCTATCGCAGAACAGGATCCTCGAAATATTTTTCTTTCACCTCCATTACTAATGAAGTCGTTGTAGCATTATGTACAATAACCCCTTCCTTTGGAGTCTCGAGAAAATGAACTCCCAAACTAGCTAGTTGTCGTAGATCCTTAGCCACTACTTGACATACCATGGCTTGAGCACTAGTATTCATGATTGCCTTATGGCTTAGAGCATCGGCTACCACATTTGCTTTCCCTGGGTGGTAAAGTATATCAACGTCATAATCTTTTATTAGCTCTAGCCACCTCCGTTGTCTTAAGTGTAGGTCTTTCTACTTTAATATGTGTTGTAGGCTCTTATGATCAGTATATATGTCAATGTGAACCCTACATAAATAGTGGCGCCATATTTTCAAAGAAAATACAACCGCTGCTAGCTCAAGATCATGTGTTGGATAGTTTTTCTCATGTGGTTGTAGTTGTCTAGATGTATAAGCAATTACCCTACCATACTGTGTCAATACACACCCTAAGACAACTTTTAAAGCATCGTAATACACTATATACCCCTCGGTTCCTTCTGGGAGTACTAGCACAGGTGCAGAAGTTAGCTTATTTTTCAGCTCCTGGAAGCTCCTTTCACATGCATCATTCCATTGGAACTTGGTTTCCCTATGTGTCAACTTTGTTAGAGGTGGTGCAAAAATAGAAGAAAAACTTTCAACGAACCTTCTGTAATAACCTGCCAACACTAGGAAGCTCCGAACTTCCGTGGGTGTCGTTGGCCTTGGCCAATCTTTCACAGTATTTATCTTTTGTGAATCAACCCTTATTCCCTCATCGGATACAATATGACCCAAGAATGCCACTAATTTTAGCCAAAATTCACTTTTAGAAAATTTGGCATATAATTGTCGATCACGAAGAACCTGTATCACTTGTCATAAGTGACTTGCATGGTCCTTTTCTGATCTTGAATATACCAAAATATCATCTATAAATACTATCACGAACACATCCAAGAATGGCTTAAATACCCTATTCATCAGATCCATAAAAATTGTTGGTGCATTCGTTAGCCCAAATGACATAACAAGAAATTCAAATTGACCATAGCGTGTTCTGAAAGCAGTCTTAGGTATATCTTTCTCCTTCACCCTTACTTTGTGATAACCTGATTTCAAATCAATTTTTGCAAAACATTTGGCACCTTGTAACTGATCAAATAAATCGTCAATCCCAGGGAGGGGTATTTATTCTTAATTGTCACCCTATTCAATTGTCAATAGTCAATACATATTCTCAAGGTTCCATCCTTTTTACATACAAATAACACAAGTGCACCCCAAGGGGACACACTAGGTCTTATAAAACCCTTCTCCAATAAGTCCTTTAACTACTCTTTTAATTCACGCAATTCTGTTGCGGCCATTCTATATGGAGGGATGGAAATAGGATGAGTGCCTAGAAGTAAGTCAATACCAAAATCTATTTCTCATTCTGGAGGTAAGCCTAAAAATTTATCAGGGAACACATCAGTGAATTCATTCACTACTGGAACTGATTGAGGGGTTGGTGATTCTACCTCCATATCCCTCACCCTAACTAAATGACATATATACCCCTTAGATATCATTTTTTTGTCCTTCAAATAAGAGATGAACTTACTCTTTGGTGCCCCAATATTGTCTTCCCATTCAAGAACTGCCTCATTTGGAAAGTGGAAGTACACTTTCTTAGTTCGGCAATCCACGGTGGCATAGCAAGAAGCTAACTAATCCATGCCCATTATAACATCGAATTCCACCATTTCTAGCTCAATAAGGTTACCCAATGTGTCACGATCACAAACAGTTACTATATAGTCATAATAAATCCTTCTAGCCATAATAGATTCATCGGTTGGTGTGGACACTTAAAATGGTTTATTCAATAATTTGAGTGTTCTCTTAAGCTTCCCAGCAACTAGTGGGGTAATGTATGATAGTATAGAACCAGGTTCAATTAATCCATATACATTATATGAAAAGATGGACAATGTACTTGTCACCACATCAGGTAAAGCTTCCAAATTTTGCCGACTCCCCAGAGCATTAGTGCGATTCTAGACTCCGCTAGAGCTAGCTGCCCCTCTAATACCTCTAACATGACCTGTAGGTGCTTGTTGACCCCTACATAATGGAGGAACTGACAATGATGATGCAACAGTTGATCCAGTAGGTTGTGCTATATCACTAATACTTCTCCTCGGGCAATCTCTCATCATATGCCCAAGCGCACCACACCAATAACAAGTGTCTGTCCCAACATATGACATATACCTAAATGATTCCTTCCACACTATTTACAAGGCTGCATAGGGGTCATTTGCTGGCCTGCCGAATATCCCGTTGTTCGGGCTCCTAGCCCTTCACTTCTTAGACCAAATTGATTTCTCTTAGACCCTGAAGTTGTGATAGAGCGCTGGCTGCAGAGTAGGAGGATGATGGCCTAGGTGGTCTACAAAAAAACGGAGGCCTAAGCTCACCATGGGGTGGTGTAAACTGCCCTATAGACATGGACCTCTTGGACTACACCCTTTCTAACTCTTGTGTCCTTCTCCTTTGCCTCTGATCCTCCAATTTCTGTGCAAAAGCTTGCATTCTCGCTATGTCTATGTCTTTGTTTGAGGAAACAATCATACAGTATCTGACCAGATACGTATCCAATCTATCCACATATCGATGAACTCTATCTGCCATAATAGCAATTACATTAGGAGCATACCTGGCCAGGGAATTAAATTGAAGGCTATTCTTCCTCATGCTCGTATTCCCTTGGTGGAGATTCAAGAACTGATCTGCACGGGCCTCTCGGATATCTAATGGAAAGTAATGGTCAAGAAATGCCTCTTTGAACTCCTTCCAGGTAGTTGGGGGTGCATCTATACCCTTAGATTGCTTCCAAGCTTCATACCACAATATAGACACACCCTTCAACGTATATGTCGCTAACTCGACAGCTTCTATACCAATCACATGCATAACATCTAAAATGAGCTGAATCTGATCAATATAATCTTGGGGATCTTCATTAGGATCTAACCTAGTGAAGGATGGAGGGTCCAAATTAAGGAAATCACGTATCCTTGTGTCAGTTGCCTTAATCACACCACCTGCACCTATAACTGGACCTTCCTATCTTTGACCTTGGCTAGAAACTATACGATTCAATAGTTGGACTGCATTTCTCAAATCCTGCACGGTAGCATCAATAGGTGGTTCTGGGGGAATTTCACTACTTCCGGGTTTATCAGGAGCTGGAGGAGTTGGAGATGTCTGTGACAGAGACTCATCTAGAGCCCCATTTCGTTGTCTCACCTGACTGGGTATACCAACCACCACTTCTAGTCCCTTCCCTTTACCTTTGTTCTTCCTGGTTTCTGGCATACTTATTGTACAAAACAATTTAGGGGTTAGACACAATCCACTTATTGCATTTAACTCTATGGCATGATCTAAAGAACAAAAAGAAAGTAATCACCCCAAAATTCCACGTAGCCTCCTGCTTATAAATGTGGTGCACAACACATCAATAAACAAGACTCTACATAGACATGGCTTTGTAGACTACCAAGAATGACCCGCTCTGATACCACTACTGTCATGCCCAAAGTCCCGTTAGGGCGGACTGACACCTGTTTTCGATAAGGCTCTGGAGAACCAACATGTACCTATGCTCTTTCTATACATATTATAAGGCATTTCTATATTTGACATGCCTTTAAGAAAATAAACAGTGATAACAAGCTAAAAGGGAATGCATATGGCTAGGACATTGGGGACACATTGTCTAAAGTATGAGACATGACCACACTTTAATTTACATAGTTTACAAAGCCTCTAGGCAAGAAAAAGTGTCTGATAAGGGTCGGGATATGCCCCGCCTCGGCTAACTATTCAACACAAAAATATAAGCTCTAGACACACAAAACTTTGAACCAACCTGGAGCTTGGTAACAGCATCTGGATACCTTATACTCCTACTGGGGAGATCTACTGACACCTGCACCTGCAGCATTAAATGCAGGTCCCCCGTAAGGGACGTCAGTACGAGATAATGTACTGAGTATGTAAGGAAGGAAACACTGTATATAAATGAAGTAACAACTCAAATGAAACTATGCACTGGTGTAGAATAAGATACCACTCTTAGTTATACTATGGGATCATGTACTTTATGTTCTTTTTATTACTTTACTTTTACTGTATAATTTGTGTACAACAAGTAATACAAATGACCAGCTGATCAGTGCTAAATCTATATCGGGATCGGCCCTGGCTAGGATTTTCCTTTAACCCCTTGGGCTACCCCCCATGATAGGAACGACCCTGACTAGGTGATTCTTCCACCCCTCGAGTTACCACCCATCAACAAGCAATATACTTTACATTCTCTTTCAATTACCTCTGAGATGATTCTTTTGGTGGTCCCAATATTGGAGCTATAGGACTATATATGTAGCATGTAACATGTAGATAATCATGCAAGGCAAGATGATAATGAAAATAGTATGTTACACAAATAATGAAATGCGTATGAGATGAAACAACTTGTGAACTTTATTTAGCAATAAGAACCCATGTAACTTGTATTCACATATGTATGCAGATTTGACGGTAACCATTTATAGGAGCATATGAACATGTGAAAGAGTGGAGACATGGTTAATAGTTGTGTCGGAGTTGGTAATTGCCTTTATGTGCTAAGGAGAGATCTATGTTTCATGCCAAATAATTTGAACTCAAGTAGCCCTACATACCTCGCTGTACAACCTCGCTATTACCTCGAGATAACCTAACCTTCCTCCAAATATTTATCTATAACATAGTAGGTGATAAAACTAGTATTAGCAACCAGTATACACATCTTGGCAGCCCAATCTCATAAAAAAATAACTTACGGGCAGCAAGCGGATAATTATAAACCCGAGCGTATTTTTTCAACCTTTCCACCCCTAATCGTATTTCCTAATACACATTCTCATATACATATCATGTGAAGCTTGTTTTAGTTCCATAACTATCCTACAACACCCCACAAATTGCAACACTTAACAATATTACACAACATAAAAATGGGCGGCATAAGTTACATCCCTTCGCTACATTTTGACGTCGACAATTCCAAACCTATTCCAACTTTAACCAAATAGTCCCCACCATATATACATATAAAAACAATCCTAAAATAGTTCAAAAATAGTCCTCAAAATAGGTGGAGGACATTAGATCATAATCCTCAATCAATCAGCCCACAAGTTCCTATTACGAGCGCATTTATGTTATCACACAAGAACTCACTTTCGTTGACTGTAAAAATGGTACAGAAGCCTTTATACATCATGATAGAACCAACAGTCATTAAGAAAAATAGCCGTCCTTCATAATAAATCCAACCAAAAAGAGAAAAGCTTCCAAATAAACAAGAAAAATGTACAAAAACTTTTGGAACACATGTTGTCCAGCAATTTCAACAAGCATAACTAGCATATATTTCTTGTTTGTCATGGGATAAGTATAACAAATACATGGACATTTCCACTTACCTTAGCCTTCAAAATTCATGTTTCCTTCAAGAGCCCTAGTGGGTTGTGTTGGCTTCCTTGTAAAGTGAAGTAAAGAGAAAACAAGACTTTTTGGGAAAGCTGAAAATTGTTTCAAGTGAAATGACTTGAGGGGCTGTTTTTGAGCCATTTTAAAGAGTCTCTTTGGCCAAATTTCTCTTGAGCCTTTGATCACATATTAGTACATGTTACGAACCTGGTGATGTAGCAGCTTGGACCTCACTCTTGGGCCTACATGGGTCTCAAAGTTGATGGGCCTTGGCTGCCCATTTTTCCTAATTCTTCTTCATTTAGTTTGGGCGCAATTAGTCAAGTGGGTTGTGATGTACTTGGGCCCTTTTTATATCCTTCTTGGGATCAAAATATAGTCCATTTATGATTCTAAAACATGGGAAAAAGTTACACCCTTAACACGGACATTATTCATAATCGAACTTGGACAAATTCAACGTCGGTCCTCGTCTCTGTTTAGCTAGCGATTTAAGCTAAGCAAGTAGGTGACTCACCTGCTAGCTTCCTAAGTCCTACAAGCACCTTAATTCTCTCACTTTGTTTAGGGTCGTGATCTCCTAAATTTGACATAAAACTTATTTACACTCGACGCTCTTCAGCATTAGACATACATATCGCCTTCTAATTTGAGATTCAAGCACTTTTAAAAATGGAGGCTAATCTGACCAAATCATATCATGTTTTATTTGCGTAGTACTAGTATTGTAAGATATGGGGTGTTACACCAGTGTTCCTCCTGAAAGGGAAATAGATTTTGGTATAGACTTCCTTCACGATACTCATTTCTATTTCCCCCCTACCGTATGGCCCCGGCAGAGTTAAAGGAATTGAAGGAGCAATTGAGGGATTTGTTGGAGAAGGGTTTCATTAGGCCTAGCCAATCACCTTAGGGTACTCTGGTATTATTTGTGAAGAGGAAGGATGGGTCCCTTAGAATGTGTATTGACTAGTGACAACTTAATAGGGTTACCATAAATAATAAGTATCCTCTTCCAAAGATTGATGGTTTGTTTGACCAATTGCAAGGGGCTAGTCACTTCTCTGATATTGATCTTTGGTTTGGATATCATCAAGTGGAGGTGAGGGAGTGTGATATTCCCAAGACAATCTTCCGAACTAGGTATGGGAATTATGAGTTTTTTGTGATGTCCTTTGGGTTGACCAATGTATCGGTTATCTTCATGGATCTTATGAATAAGGTCTTCAAACCCTACCTTGATTCATTTGTTGTGGTCTTCATTGATGATAATTTCAGATCAACCATCCTTATCCATCGTATTACAACCTTACGGATTCTACAATCATTAGAAACATGCTATGCAAGTAGCCCAAACTACCCCAAGACCCTGAACACAACAAGCTCAGTCGTCATCCCACAAGAATACTTATAATATGCATGTACATACTTTTAAAGAGGCAATAGTCATTTTTTTCCAAATCATTTTAATGCACAAATGGGCTTATAACCTAAACACCATTCATAATAATTCATACTTAGGCTCAAATGCCAAAATCATAATTTCATAGTTATAATACTCATACATAGGAATAGACCAATCATAAACAAAATGATGCAAGCGCCCAAAATGCTTAAAGAGCCAAAATCAAAGGCACATATGTGATCACAACATTGTCATAACCAACCTCTTATCAAAATCATACCATAAAATGAAATTGGGCTTACGCATAACACAATTTTTCAAAATAATCTATGTACATGAATACATATGTTGTGAACAATGAGGAATTTGACATGGGTAACTAAGAATTTATTTAGAATCAACATTTATAATATGAAGTTGAAGTGAAAACATAATTTTGTCCATATTTAAATCCACAGTGTAATCTTTCATGCATAAATAATTTTAAAAGGGGACATGCATACTTATAATTTCATAAACCCAAAGTAAATCCTCATATAACGATTTAAATCACATTAAAATCATCAAATAAACATTACCCATGCATCAATAGAATTTTAGGAATCATAATATTCAAATACCAAATTAAAATAAGTAAAATCCATGTAGGTTTTCTTGAAATTTTTTTTTTTGAAAAGGGTTTAACTTCATACTTGCATAATCATAGATAATTTCATGAATGCATAACATACTCGATAGCCTATATTCATCATAAAGTCACTTGACTTGTAAAACATGTACATATCTTGGGAATTCTTAACTTGACATTTCATCAAATACTTGGTCGGCACATATGAGGACATGTTCAAATCATGCAAAATGCAAGAGTATATATCATGAAATAGTGAAATCAATGCATCTTAAAATTATGTAAATCATCCCACTAACATCATGGTAAAACCCCATCATGGGAAACTTTTAAATCATGTCAAAACATCACAATAGTTCAAAGATTTCATAGCTTGAATCATGTAAAGTCTCTGTAGACAAAGATTAGCTCATAGTATAAGCTCAAAATAGATATTCATGCATAATCAATAATTTTTTACAAAACCCCAACATATTTCATACTCATATTTCATAATAATAGATACCCATAAGAAATACATCTTGAAATCATGCAATTTTCATAAAAAGAAAATTGGGCTTCATGGGTGAATGGAACCTATGAATGAAACCCACCTACACATAAATCACCGTACCTATCAAATCACCCTACTCAAAATGATGGTCACAACATGGCCTTACCTAGGGTCAACTAAGTCATAGGAGCAACTATAGAAGAGAACCTACTCACAATTCCCTGTAATAGTCCACTAAACCCAAGAGGCTTCTAATACCCAGAAGTCAAGGTGTTGGCTCACACCTAATCATCTTTATCTTACTAAAGTCCACCTTAATGCAATCACAAGGCACCATGCAACCTAGGAAAGCAACTTCTTACCACCGAAATTCCCATCTCTCCTACTAGCACCCAACCTTATTCCTTAAACTTGTAATACTACCCTCAAATGGTTCACATGCACTACCTTATTAGGGAACGAATCACATTATCATCACCTAAAACACCATAAACCTATTAGGATAAGGACTAGAGATCTTACTCAGGAGACTTATAGGCATAACCGATATACTAGTCAAACCAAAGGACACTACCCAAAAATTCAAAATATTGGAAAGGGCATTCAAAGCCTCATCCACCAACAACAACAATTCTACAGACAAAACAACTTAGGTTCAACACCTCCAATTATCACAAGATGAAAAATGTAACCCCTTAGAGACCAATTGCACCTTAAGTCAAGAATAGACCTACCTCCCCTAGCTACCACTTGACAACCTCCCACTCAAAGATGGGTTTATTAGGAAGTCAGATTCTAACTCTACAGGTCCCACCATCCGTGAAGACATAACATGCATGCAACCATTCTATCCCTAGTATGACATCAAAATACACTACGCCAACTCCAACAAGCCACAAAGCAAGACCTGATGCAATACAAAACCGGATCAACACCTATGAACTTTCTAACAACAATATCCCAATCAAGAGGTAAACACCAAAGATTCACATCACAACTCGGGGCACATAAGAAACCCCACCATCAACAAAAAAAATAGAGAATAAATAGTGAAACTCGGACCCATCAAAATCAAAACCTTCTACTTACCTTCCTTCGCCTTCCTCATGGAAGCGGCGTGATCAAGTAAAAGAGCAAAGGACATTTGTTAGATAGGGAAGTCCTATCTCGCCTATAAAGCATGACATCGACCATATTTACTACAACGTCTCATAGCCTCCTACTCGTAGTTGTGGTGCACAACACAACCATGAATAAGATTCTAATCGACGTGGTGTGTTGGACTCCGAGGATCTAACAATCTAGTACTCTGATACCACCTTTGTCACGAACCAATCCTAGGGCCTGGACGTGGAAAGCGAATGGGGAACCCAAAAGGACCCCAAACCAACCTCATAGCATATCATTACACATCCTTGGCTGCAGAAACAATTAAATGACATTTGAAGAATGAAGATAAGGGAAAGAGGGACTAAGCGAGAACTTGTCATCACATAGAGTCAAGAGATAAATAAATCAACTCATAGCATTAATACATAGGTTTGTCCAACAACACCTCCACTACATAGATAATGGCGGGGGGCCAATACATACAATCGGGCTCACCCTTATAGTCATAAGTATACGATAAAATAAAGAGAATCATAATACATAGCATGAGAGAATTGTCTTGTCCTCGAAATGGAGGACTCACCAAAGTCTAACTTGAACAATCCGTCTAGCCATAAGAAGAATCAATAGGAGCTCTGATCCCTACATGGTGATATCATGTAGGCAACAGTATGTATTAGTACTTTTGAATGTATTAAGTATGTGGGATGCAATGCAACAATAGATAAACATCATAATCTAAAATGCATAACAATAGGTAATAGGCATAATATATGTAGCAATATGATATGTATGATCAATGCGTAAGTAAAAACATGCTCAAGTAACTCATGCTCATATAAGATATCGTATGTGAAGAATAGACCAAGCTAGAATCCCAATTTTGGATGGGAGATTTCGTTCACACTCGGACACCCTGGTGGCAAGGTACTTACCCCTCACATGGTAGATGTGGTTCACACCCGGACACCCTGGTGGCAAGGTACTTACCCCTCACATGGTCATCCTGGCCCTTATGCCCCTTGGACTGGACATGGTATAATACAACACATTATATAGAACATACATATATATGTCATGTACATATGCTCATTTCATCATTAAAACTCATACATATCATATCTCATCCTTTAAATCTTCAATTCCTCAAGAAACCATAACCAAACATTTTATCACACACTTGGAGGGTGCGTAATGGGGGTAAAAGAGCATGTAATTTAGATGAAATCATGTAGGAAAATCAGTGGTAAAACCTTTAATCAATACCTTGCGCACCCCTAAGACATTCACATCAAAACCCTTCATCAAATCTAACGTTAGATCCAAGATCTAGAGATCAAAATATGCTAAAACAACCATACTTTCATGAACATAAATCACAGTGTAGTAAATTTCTCAAGATAAAAGACCCACATGTACAATCTACTTTAATTCATCCATTATTAGTAAAAAGAGGGTTTAGGCACCATAGGTGGAAGTACTCAATGATTAAACACCACATACCTTGACTTTAAAGAACCCTTGAAGATGATTGAAGATGGAGACCTGAAGGTTGAATGAGGTCCTTGATGAAGTCCTTGATGAAATCCTTAAGATTGGTCTTGAGTTTGGTACTTGAATTTAGGGTGAAATTTGAGTCTAAGTATTTGAGAGGATATTGAGAAATATTGAGGATGATGTGAGGGTGAAATAAGGCTAAGTATAGGTAAAAATATGTATGAGAACCCTTGAGCCCAAGACTTGAAGGTCTTGGACCGAAATAAAATAAAAAAAGGGCCAAAATAACACTGGTCCGCGTCGCAGAGGCGACGCGGATGCTCACTGGAAATCTGCATTTTCTGCACGAATGAGTTTTACGAAAATGAGCATAAATCCTTTATCCAAACTCAGAATGATGTGAAATAAAGTGCGTTGGAAAGATAATTCAGAGGTATTTGATTTGGTAGTCATGGGCTACTAAATTCTTCGTGTGCTAAGATATATGCCCCTTCAAAATTGCCCTCCTAAATAGTGTTTATTGTGATTTTTGGATTTTGATATGGTTGCTCTAGAATTCTGGTTAGACCTATCACCCACTCAATTTGACCCCCTAAACAAGAATATGAAGTTAAATTTTTGAAATAACAAATAGATTTTTAGTTATATGAAAATTATGATTCTGAGCACTTCTGAGGCATATTTTCGAGCTCTTTTTGGGGTCGTTGCATCTTCCATGACTAAATTGACCTAAAAGAAAGCTACGTTTGTGTGGACCAATAAGTGTGAAAAGGGCTTCCAAACCTTGAAGGATAAACTTATGTTCGCTCCTATTATGTCACTACTGGAAGGGCTAGAAGGATTTGTTCTCCATTGTGATGTTTCTAGAGTTGGTTTGGGTTGTGTTCTACTGCAAAATGGTAATGTGATAGCTTATGCTTCTAAATAACTCAAAGTGCATGAAAAGAATTATCCTGCCCATGATTTTGAATTAGCCACCATGGTCTTTGCTTTGAATATTTGGCATCACTATTTTGATGGGGAGCATGTTGATGTGTTCACCGATCATAAGAGTCTCAAATATGTCTTCCCTCAAAAAGATCTCAACTTGAGACAAAGAAGGTGGTTAGATCTTCTTAAAGACTATGATATGAGTGTGCATTATCATCCCGGTGAGGCTAATATGGTAGTGGATGCTTTGAGTAGGGTGTCTATGGGTAGCCTACATCATGTTTGTGATAGTGGCAAAGGGATGGTTAGGGAGGTCCATCGATTGGCTAGATTGAGGGTTAGGTTAGAAGAGGTGGATAATGGGGGTATTGTGGTAGTTGATGGCTCTAAATCTTCGTTGGTTGAGGAGTTAAAAGCTAAGAAAGATCGTGATCCGATTTTGTTAGAATTGAAGGCAATGGTAAAAGATGGTAAGGTGGAGGTTTTCTTCCAAGGGGGAGATGGTACCCTTAGATACCAAGGTAGGTTATGTGTACCTTGTGTTGCTGGCTTGAGAGAAAAGATTGTTGATGAGGCTCATGGTTCTTCCTATTCTATTCACCCCAATTTTACCAAGATGTACAGAGATTTGACAAATGTGTTTTAATGGGGAGATATGAAGAATGACATAGACAAATTTCTATTTGGTTGCCATAGTTTCCAACAAGTCAAGGTCGAACACCAAAGGTCGGGTGGCCTAGCACAACATATAGAAATTCCTACTTGGAATTGAGAGAAGTTAACATGGACTTT
This sequence comes from Solanum clarkiae, assembly GCA_011800125.2. Lineage (NCBI taxonomy): Eukaryota > Viridiplantae > Streptophyta > Magnoliopsida > Solanales > Solanaceae > Solanum > Solanum clarkiae. The sequence goes on along the minus strand of JAABOM020064242.1, from coordinate 29,773 downwards.
GTAGTTGGATTTTGATTTTATTTGGGTTGCGGTTGATAGGATGACGAAATCCGCTCATTTTCTACCATTTAAGACCATATATGGGGTTGAACGTTATGCTAGGTTGTATATTCATGACTTGGTTAGGTTGCATAGGTTCCTTTGTCCATTATATTGGATCATTGTGCTCAATTTACTTCACATTTTTGGAGATCCTTTCAAAGGGGTCTTGGTAAAAGAGTTAAACTTAGTACGGCCTTTCACCCTCAAACGGATGGCCAAGCCGAAAGAACTATATAAACTCTTGAGGATAAACTTAGGGCTTGTATATTGGAGTTGAGGGGTAGTTGCGATGATCATCTTCTATTGATTAAGTTTGCATATAACAATAGCTATCATTCTAGTGTTGGTATGGCTCCTTTTGAGGCTTTCTATAATAGACGTTGTAGGCCACCGGTTAGGTGGTTTGAGGTTGGAAAGGTGGCTTTGTTGGGAAAAAATCTAGTTATGGAGCCTCTTGAGAAGGTTAGGATTATTAGAGAAAGGTTGAAGATGGCCCAAAGTCGTCAAAAGTCCTATGCCAATGTGAGGAGAAGGGATGTTGAATTCAAAGTTGGTGATCGGATTTATTTGAAGGTTTTACCCGTGACAGGTGTGGTTCATTTTGGTAAGAAGGGTAAGTTAAGCCTTAGATATGTAGGTTCTTATAGGGTGATAAGGAGAATTGGCAAGGTTTCATATGAATTGGAGTTGCCTAGTGAAATGAATTTGGTTCATCTGATGTTTTTGATGTGTTTATATTGAGAAAGTGTGTGGGTGATCCGAATGCTATTGTTCCATTGGATGTTATGGACGTAGTTGAAGAAAACTCGACATATGAGGAGGTTCCAGTAGAGATCTTGGATAGGCAAGTGAAGAGGCTAAGGAACAAGGATGTTGCTACCGTTAAGTTCCTTTGGAGGAATCAACAAGTCGAGAGTGCTACAAGGGATGCTAAAATGGATGTGCAAAAGCGATACCCCTATATTTTCCATTCTACTCAAGCCTAAGGTACTAATTCTAAGTCTTCTATGTGATTTCATGTCTCATGTTTCAGTCCCTAAGTCATTTGCATGCATTCATGTTTATATTGACAAAGTTCATGGAGATTTTTACACTTCTGTTGAGATTTTAAAAAATGGAGTTTTAGTATATTATTGCATTCTTGTTGGGGTTGATCTTTTCATGATTACTCTTATCATATATGTTTCTTTGAAATTTGAGGACGAATGTTTCCAAGGAAGAGATATTTAAACGACCCCAAAAAGTGCCAATAAATGTCTCTCGAAAGTTTCCAGAATCATAATTTTCATATATCTCAAAATTCGTATGTGATATCGAAAATTCGACTTCATATTATTGATCAGGGGGTCAAATTGAGTGGGAAATAGGTCTAACCCCAATTTTAGAGCAAATGAATTGACATTTCATTTTCCCAAAATTTCAATTTTCAGAATCGATCTGCAACGGTGCTGCGACGCGCAGCCATTGTGGACCTGTATAAATTTTGCCTCCACGACAAGTCTGCATCGCAGAGCAGACGTGAACCTGTATATTTTATTGCTAGTGATTTTTATCTCGGTCCAAGGCTTTTGGGCCTTGGGCCTAAGTCCTTCCATGCGTGAAAATACCTATACTTAGTCATACTTCACCCTCATATCATACAAAACATTCCCCAATACTCACTCAACACTTAGAAAAATATTTCATCCCAAGTCTCAAGTCCTAAAACTCATTCGGATCTTAATGTTCTCATTCAAGCTTCAAGTCTCCATTTCCAATCTTCTTCAAGGATTCTCCAAAGTCAAGGTATGTGGATTTCAACCATTGGATCCTTTCACCCATAGTGCCAAAGCTTCCTTTTTACCTAAAATACATGTTTCTAAGTTGATTTTACATATGGTTTTTCTATTATGAATTTGACTATGAACTATACTGGGGTTTTGTAAAAGTGTGATTGTTTTAGCATGTTTTGAGCTATGAATCTTTAATCAATCTTGAAATTTGATGAAAGGTTTTGATGTATATTGTATGATGATGTTACCAAGTATTGGTAGGATGATTTATGTCAAGATTTCTTGCATGACTTCACTCTTTAATTGCATGATTTTACACTCGCATTACACACCCCACAAGTGCTTGATAAAACGTCTCTTTTAGGGTTCATGAGCTATTATTGATCTATTGCATTACCTACGACTTATATGACTTTATGATGATGAAAGAATGGTATAAATGTGTTGATTTCATGAAAATTATCTATAGTGTTGGAAGTTGATCAATTGCCTCGTTCGGGGGTAGTAGGCCCGAACTACCTTATTTGGGGGTATATACCTCAATTGCCTCGCTCAGGAGGTAGTAGGCCCGTGCAACCTTGTTTGGGAACTTGTACCTCAATTGCCTCGCTCGGGATGTAGTAGTCCCATGAAACCTTGTTGGGGGGTTTGTACCTCAATTGCCTCGCTCGAGAGGAAGTAGGCCCATGCAACCTTGTTGAGAGGTTTGTACCTCAATCGCCTCGCCAAGAAGGTGGTAGGCATTAGTTAGTATTGATGGTCTCTTCCTCAATCGCTTAAATGACCAATACCCTCAAATGACCCATGCGCTCCTCCTCACTATGTGAATAGATCAAAATATCATCAATGAAGACCACAACAAACGAATCAAAGTAGGTTTTGAAGACCCTATTCACAAGATCCATGAAGATAGCCGGTGCATTGGTCAACCCTATTCACAAGATCCATGAAGATAGCCGGCCACCATTTCGACTTTGGAATTTACCATCAAAATGGGACCACTTGGCCTCATGACTCCTCCTCTTTCTAAATTTTTCCTCCTCCATTTGTTCGGCATAGGTCATTAAATGGGACATATCCATGTCACTAATCAACATAGAGAACCAGCATTCTTCACTTTCCAAATTGGAAACACCCATCACAAATTTATTCATCCTAGACCTTGAGTTGGCAATCAAATGCGGGGCATACTTTTAGAGTTGGTTGAACTTGAGGGCAAACTTCCTCACACTCATAGATCCTTGTCAATTCATAAATTCCACCGATTTGGCCTCCCTATGCTCAAAAGGGAAGAACTGATTAAGAAAAGACACCTTGAACTCCTCCCAAAGCACCACATTGTTGATTCCTATCTCCTTTTTCAATGGATTATACCATATTTGTGCTACCTCTTTGAGTTGGTAGGCCTCCCACTCCACCTTCTACTCCGACCTAACACCCATGATCATCAATACATTGTAGGTCTCATCAATGAACTCTTGAGGGTCCTCATCTACCATAGACCCATATAATTCTGGGCGATTCATCCTCATAAAGTCTATAACCCAAGATGTCATAGTAGGAGCATGAGGCCCTTAGGCCCAATGGTTGTCTTGGTTAGCCATAACTTGTGCAAGCAAGGTGAGAGCATCATGAAGCTCTCCATGAGCCGGTTACTCCTCGGGTGTGCGGGCTCTTCTTCCTCTTATGTTAGTCATGATCTAACATAGCAAAGAATAATCGTTAGGGGGAAAAACTAACTATAGATCTACAGTATGATTTAAAATATGAAGAAGGGAACATTTCCTAAATGCCTAATAGCCTCTTGCTCATTGTTGTGGTGCACAACAGAACCATGAACAAGACTTTAATTGATGCAATATGTTGGATTCCGAGGACCATTAACAACTTAGTGCTCTGATACCAAGTTTGTCACAATCCAAACCTAGGGCCTAGACGTGACACGATGCATGGGAACCTGAAAGGACCCCAAGTAAGCCTTTTAGCATATCATTGGTCATGGAAGCAATTAAATAACAGAATAAGAGTGGAAATAACAGGAAAAAGGCTAAAGGAATACTTTCATAACATAAGCACCAAATAAGAGAGCCAAGACTCAATACATAACATGTCAAACAACACCTCTACTACATAGATAAGAGCAGGGGCCAAAACAAACAATCGGGCTTATCCTCATAGTCAAAACATACAATAAAATGAAAATATTAGAACATAGCATGAGATAATAAATATCGAACCCGGAATGGAGGACTCACCAACAATCTTTAGAAAAATCGTACTAGCCACATGGAGGAGGATGCTCAAGTGGGGCTCTGGTTATTGAATGGTCACATCATGTACGAATAGAGTATATGTTAGTATGTTTGAATGTACTAAATATGTAGGTACAATGCAACACGAGATAAGCAACATAACCGAAATGCATAAGCATAGGCAATGAGTAGCATATAACAATATGGCATGCATGAGAATGCTTGTAGTGAACCATGATTGTATAGAATGTAATACATGTGTAAGGAATGACTAATATTAGTGAATATCCAAGGCCTACCACCCAATTGTAGAGGCGAATGAGGTACAAACCCCTCAATTGGTTGATGAGGTACAAACCCCTCAACATGGTTGATGAGGTACAAAACCACCAACATGGTTGATGAGTTAAAAACCCCCCAACATGGTTATTAAGGTACAAACCTTTAAATATGGTTGCACGGGGTACCACCTCACCAGCGAAGTGATCGAGGTACAAAGCCCTCAACATGGTTACTAGGGCCGACAACCTCCTGAGTGAGGCTTGGTCAATTCCCAACACTATAAAGATAATATCATATACATAAATTCCTTTTATTATTATATAGTCATTCAACTCATAAAACATGCATTGGACCTTCAATTCCTTAAGAAATCATAATCAGACATTTTATCAAACACTTGGCGGTTGTGTAATGCTATTGTAAAATCATGCAATTCAAGGGCGGAATCATATAGAAATTCAGTGTAAAACCATCAATAAATACTTGGTAACACCCTCAAGTAATATACATCAAAATTCTTTATCAAATCTCACAATAGATCTTAGATTTATAACTCAAAACATGCTAAAACAATCACAATTTCATGAAACCCAACATAGTATGTAGTGAAATTCATAATAAGTAAGACCCATGAGTAAATCAACTTTAAATCATGCAATTTTAGGTAAAAGAAAGCTTGGACATCATGGGTGAAAAGAACCCATGAATGACACCCATATACCTTAGCTTTGGGAGAATTTCTTGAAGAAGATTTGAAATGGAGACTTGAAGCTTGAGTGAAATCCTTAAGATCAGGATGAGTTTTGGGACTTGAATTTAGGGTGAAATATTTGTCTAAGTGTTTGAGAGATTATTCAGGAATGTCTTGAATGAGATGAGGGTGAAATAAGGATAAATATAGGTATTTTTATGCATGGGAACACTTAGGCCCAAGACTCAAAGTCTTGGACTAGATTAAAAAAAACTACACAGGAAATATACCAGTCCACATCACCCAAAGGGCGCGGACTGCTCACTGGAAATCATATTTTGCAATTTTAAAATTTTACTACGGTTGGTCTTAAATCAGGATTAGATACATTTTTCACTCAATTTTACCCCCTAATAAAGAACATGAAGTCAAATTTTTGATATCATGCATGAATTTTGAGATATATGAAATTCTGATTTCGGGCACTTTCGAGGCACATTTTCGGACAGTTTTTGGGGTCGTTTCATTGTTGGAAATGTTATGTATATGCTATGAGCTTGACTCTATTGACTTTTTTGATACTATTTGATATGAAAGATACCCCTTAGCCCCGGTTATCCCTATTTATTATCTCGTGTTGTAATATTATTACTTCCACGACCAAGGATGTGTAATGATATGTTAAGAAGCTTGCTTCGTCTCCCTTCGGGTTCCCTATGCACTGTGTCATGTCTAGGCTCTAGGCTCGGGTCGTGATATTATTGTTGCATGAGGTCCTCCTAATGATTGAGATTATGATATGCTTATTACATTAAGGCCTTGTAAGCCATGGCATCGTGAAAGATTTGAAAATATTATGAATTTTTGAAAGATTTTCTTGACACCCAAATTGGTGTTTTGCAAGTATGTTGGTGGGTTTTTTTGAATGATTCGTAAATGACTTTATTTTTACTACTCTCATGTTTTATACTTGAAATTGCATGATTTAAAGTTTAAATACACACACCCACCATGTTTTGACTAAGTTATGTAGCAAATCTCTTATGTGATAAAGGCTTTATGGTAGGACATGTGATTTATGATTTTTGTTAATGCTGAAGGGAAATTAAGCATGTTAGGAGTTTATGAGAATGTTATAAATGTTATGAATAATATGAAGCCCTTTATTTGATATTATGATGTGATGGTTTTATGAGCTAGTTTATGATATTCAAAGCAATAAATATTGTGATACCATGAGATACTATGAAGTTGAGGATTGTATGAGATGAATTTGATGCTTTCATGTCTGTGTTTTGAAATATGATATATACAATTGTGATAGGTTGTTTAGTAATGATTATATCTTGAGATATGATGTCTAATAATGAGAAATGAACGTTTATGAGACTATCTATGTTTATTATTGATTTATGAAATAATGACCCGTTAGTAGAGCGATATGAAATGATGACACGTTAGTAGAGGGAAGTGAAATGATGATCTTTTAGTAGAGGGATATGATGATGATGCTAGCTGATAGTAGAGACTTAGCAAAGACAACGATGCTAGTCATTAGTAGAGGCTTAGCCAAGATGTAGGAGCTATCCTTATGATAATGATTTATGTTCTAAATATTTATGGGACGAGTTAGAAGAATGCCTCTCCACTAATAAATTTCATGATTCATGCCTATGATTATTCCGTGAGAGTTTACTTAGCACCAACTGGACCTTGGGATGGATGTGGAAGCTCCCCGTTAGAAGAGGCGTGAGACCTTTAGTAGAATCCCATTGTCCCGTAACTACATGCCACCATAGGAAATAGGAATCATATGCTAGTCGAGGTTGATTTATTGACCATCCGATAGTAGAGGTTTCTCAGTACCAAGGCCTTAGTTGATGCACTTTGACATCTTAGGAGGTTGCCTTGGCAAGTGACTTCCCCCTTTCTTTTGGTGTAGGAGAAACATCGGTACTCCATGGCTTAGCTCACATGATTTATGTCGGTAAAAGGTTGCCCTCACATATGTTCAAGTTCTCCTCAAGTTCCCAAGAGGTCCTTCTATGATAAATTGAATGGTTCTTTTATGTTATGTCTAAAAGTGACTTAAAGTTCCTATGATTCCTTTTTTCACAGGTTCAAATGCTATTCCCCTAAGGTACATGATGATGTCTACACGTGTGTAAGGTGGTCTCTATTATGATTACCAATGTTTCTTGCCTAATAAAAATAGTCTTTTATATAAAGTGATGTATTGTTCACCCAAGAATATCAATACTTTAATTATGTATGATATCATGTATTTCTCAATAATTTAAGTTTATGTGATCTATCATGCATTCAAGTAACGGTAAGTTCTTTGTTTCTCATGTGCATTATTTTGTGTTCTATGGTGAGAGTAAAATATCTAAATGATCACCTATATGTATATTCCAAGTTTATATAATTTCCTTATTCTCAATTATGTTCATCTATGCATCCTACTATGTTCTTTCTAAAGTTGTTCTTTATGTTTAAATAATATTATCTTGATTACGGCTTACTAATGCCTTTGTAAATGTATCATTTTTTTAATCACAAGACTTATCATGAATCATTTCATTATTTATTTCCATATCATGCATTGCATACCTGCATACCAGTACATTCCAAGTACTGACGTATATTCCTATGCCTGCATAATTTAATCAAGCAACAACTGATGCTCATAGATATCCTCCACATGGTTAATTTTGGATCATTGAAAAAAGAGAGTTGGTGAGTCCTCTAGTTCGGGGACAATATTCGATTTTATCTTACTTATGTTGAAACTTTATTGCATTTTACTTTCTTATTTGAGGGTGAGCCTTGAAGATGTATTGGCCCTTGTCCTATTCATGCTTAGAGATGTTATCGTATACTATGCTATGTACCTATAATTTGATGTTGAGATTGTATGGAAACTTATCCCTTAGACCCTGTCCTTTATGTTATACTATTTGGCTCTTTTGATAGTAAAGGAAAGTGATAAAAGTCCTAAGTCCCTATTTTCCCATAGGTTGAGTCCTACTTACCCTCCCCTTAGTACTTGCTTGTCATGTGATTCATGCAAATTCCTTTTCCCTATCTATCCATATAGTGTGAGTCATAAGCCACTACTCCCCTAGAATTATTTGTTAAATGCTTGTCTTAGATTCCACAATCAAGAATATACAAACAGTATGCTAAGAGGATTGTTTGGGTTACCTTCGGGCATCCCATTCATCTTGTCACGTCTAGGCCCTAGACTTGGGTCATGACAAGCTTGGTATAAGAGCACAAGGTTTATAAATGGTTCTCGGACATCCAACACACTGTGTTGAGTAGATTCTTGTTCATGGTTGTGAAGCACTCCACAACTATAGATAGGAGGCTATGAGGCATTCCAGGAAATGATTCACTTCATTGTGATTCATGTCATGCCATTAGATATACCTAAGGTTATTCCTCTCTCTAATGACACGCTCTTTGCCATTTCTAGAAGATGCCACCAAGAAGAGCATAAAGCTAATTGGTGATGCTGAAGGTCAATCCCCTCCGTTGCAACAAGAGGAGAATGTTTCTCATGCGGAGTTTAGAGTCGCTTTCACCATGATGGCATAAGTATTAGCCAATCAAGTCAACAAAGGTGCTAATGTTTCGAATGCTTCCAACTAGACTTCAAGGGTAATGGATTTTGCTAGGATGAATCCTCCTAAGTTTCATGTTCAAAGGTGGAGGAGGATGCTCAAGAGTTTGTGGACGAGGTGCATAAGGTGTTGGCTGATATGGGTGTGACTTCAGAGGAAAAAGCAGAGTTAGCGGCCTTCCAACTGAAAGGGTTTGCTCAAATATGGCACACTCAATAGAAGAATGAGAGGAGTGAAGATTTGGGTCCCGTTTCTTGGGGGAGTTCAAGGATGCATTTTTAGATCATTTATTTCCCTTAGAGTTGAGGGAAGTTAAGATGCAAGAATTTATCAACCTCAAGCAAGGGAATATGAGTGTGAGGGAGTATTCACTCAAGTTCACCCAACTATGCAAGTATGCCCCATCATTGGTTGTCGACCCCTGAGCAAGAATGAGCAAACTTATGTCGGAATTATCCAACTTGCTTGTCCAATAGTGCCATACTTCTATGCTAGTAAAGGAGATGGATACTTCAAGGCTCATGACTTATGTGGAGCAGATTGAAGATGAAAAGATAAGGAAGAAAGCAATATATTGTAAGAAAGCTCATTTTGATGGCGGTGGATCGTCATTTACCAAGACACCAGAGGCTAGGAGTAAGAAGGAAAGAAACCCATCCTACTTGTGACAAGTGCAGTAAGATGCACCTAGGAGTGTGTTTGGTGGGTCAAGAAGGTTTCTTTGAGTATAGTGAGTTAGGGCACAAGAGAAAGAATTGCCCGATGGCCGCTAGGAAGGGAAAAGGGAGAGCTCGTAACACTATGCTCGGCATGTATGTGTTTCCTTGAATGTGGTGATGGTTAGTACTAAGTGGTTCCGTAAGTGGTGGTGCTATGATCGATTTATTGGTAAGTGGGTATGTTGGCATATTGGTAACAATGGTAGTTCATGATTATTCTCATACATCATTTATCTAGCCTTGACATGTTACTTATTATGCATGCATCATCATGAAGTAAGTTGATTGAAGTCCTATGTGTAATTATGAAAATGTGCTTCTCATGCTTTTAAAATGATGTACATGTTAGAGACATCGAAAGTTGCATGAAATCAATGTTTAATTTGCATTATTGTTTTACTAAGGAGTGGATAGATGTTCCATTTATTCATGCTATCTCTATTCACATTTAAGGATGATGTTCCCAAGGGGAAAATATTGTAACACCCCTTAACGTAGCTTGGAAAGACTCTGTGATGCATTTTTCTGAGTCTCTTAAAATTTGTGCAGAATTTCGCAAATTGGACTTCATATTCTTACTCAGAGGGAAAAATTATGTGAGGTAACGGTTACCTACAAGGTATAGGTTGCCCATGTCAAAAGAATAATTTTTTCAATAAAATTTCACAAAGTAGCAGTTGTCCGCGACACGGACCTATCGCGGCCTAGTTCAAAATTTTCGAAAAACCTTCCTTTTCACTCAAGGGTAATTGGGTAATAACATAATGCCTGTGTAGATGGTAATTTCACATTTTCATCCATTTTACTCCCTAGAACTCAAATAAGTACTCTCAAAAATTCTCTCCAAACATTTTAGATCTTCCATTCAGTCTCAAGTTTTTTTCAAGAACTCTTGTTGGAATTCAAGAACCCAAGTGAAGCCCAAATTTTCTTCAAGTACCTTTCAATAAAATCTCAAATTTAAGGTATATGGATCTTTCATCCATGGGTTCTTCCACCCATGGAGCCTCAAAACTATGTTTATCAAATTTTTTTATTCTAATGACTAATTCTTTATGGATGTATTCTTTTATCACTCCATTGCATGGAATATGTTTTAAATTGTTGGTTATTGTTTCATTGATACATGGCCTCCCACTAATAATTGAGATTATGATATGCTTATTACATTAAGTGAAATGACTGCAAAAAGTGCCCGAAAATGTGTCTCGGAAGTGCCCAGAGCCATAATTTCCATATATCTCTAAATATATGCGTGATATCAAAAATCTGACTTAATATGCTTGATCAGGGGGTCAAATTGAGTGAGTAATAGGTTTAACTCCAATTTACGAGCAATTGTAGCAAAATTTGAAAATCACAAAGATTTCCGATGAGCAGTCCGCGCCCTTAGTGCGACGCAGACTAGTATATTTTTTGTCCAGTTTTTTTAAATCCGGTCCAAGACTTTGAGTCTTGAGTGCAAGTATTCCCATGTATGAAAATACCTATACTTAGCCTTATTTCACCCTCATATCATTCAAGACATTCCCAAATACTCTCTCAAACACTTAGACAAATATTTCACCCTAAATTCAAGTCCCAAAACTCATCCGGATCTTAAGGATTTCATTCAATCTTCAAAAGTCTCCATTTCAAATCTTCTTCAAAAAATTCTCCAAAGCTAAGGTTTGTGGGTGTCTTTCATGGGTCCCTTTCACCCATAATGCCCAAGTCTTCTTTTACCTAAAATTGCATGATTTAAAGTTGATTTACTTATGGGTCTTACTTATTATGAATTTCACCGCACATTATGTTAGGGTTTCATGAAATTGTGGTTGTTTTAGCATGTATTGAGCAATGAATCTAAGATCTATTGTAAGATTTGATGAAGGATTTTGATGTATATTACTTGAGGGTATTACCAAGTATCTATTGATAGTTTTACACTAATTTTTCTAGCGTGATTCCACTCTTGAATTGCATTATTTTACACTAGTATTACACAGCCGCCAGTGTTTGATAAAATGTCCGATTATGATTTCTTGAGGAATTCAAGGTCCTATGCATATTTTATGAGTTGAATGACTATATGATGATGAAAAGAATATATGTATATGATATTATCTTTATAGTATTGGGAATTGACCAAGCCTCACTCGGTAGGTTGTATGCCTGAGTAACTATGTTGAGGGGTTTATACCTCGATCACCTCACTTGGGAGATGGTAGGCCTGTGCAACCATGTCGAGGGGTTTGTACCGTGATAACTATGTTGGGGGGTTTATACTTCATCAACCATATTGGGGGGTTTGTACCTCATCAACTACGTTGGAGGGCTTGTACCTCATCAACCATTTGAGGGGTTAATACCTCATTTGCCTCTCCAAGAGGGTGGTAGGCTTTGGATATTCACTAATAATGGTCACTTTTTACACATGTATTATGTTCTATATGAGCATGGTTTATTATAAGCATTCCATGCATGTCATATTGTTATATGCTACTCATTTCCTATGCTCATGCATTTTGGTTATGTTTCTTATCTCTTGTTGCATTGCATCCTGCATACTTAGTACATTCATACGTACTAATGTATACTCTACGCCTACATGATGTCACCATGTAGGAACAGGAGCTCAACTTGAGCATCCTCCTCCGTGTGGCTAGTACGATCTCTGCCAAGATTGTTGGTGATTCCTCCATTTTGGGGATGATGTTTATGATCTCATGTTATGTTCTAAGACTATCGTTCTTTTATGTATATTTTGACTATGAGGGTGAGCTCGGTTGCTTGTCTCGGCCTCCGCTCTTTTCTACGTAATGGAGGTGTTGTTGGACATGTTATGTATTGAGCCTTAACTCTCTTGTTTGGTGCTTATGTTATGAAAGTATTCTTTTAGCCCTTTTTCCCTTATTTATACTCTTATTATGTTGTTTAATTTCTTTCGCGACCAATGATGTGTAATGATATGTTAAGAGTCTTGCTTGGGGTCCCTTCGGATGTCCCATGCACCGTGTCACGTCTAGGCCATAGGCTTGGGTCGTGATATTAAGTCCTTGTAAGCTATGACATCTTGAAAGATTTGAAAATATTATTAATTTTTGAACGGTTTTCATGACACCCAAATTGGAGTTTTGCAAATATGTTGGTGAGTTGTATTGAATGATTCTTAAATGACTTTATTCTTACTCCTCTCATATTTTATACTTGGAATTACATGATTTAAAGGTTAAAAACATATTTTTACCACGTTCTAACTAAGTTATGTGGCAAATCTCTTATGTTATGAAGGTTTTATGGTAAGACATGTGATCTATGAATGTTGTTAATGTTGAAGGAAAATTAAGCATGCTATGAGTTCATGAGAATATTATAAATGTTATGAATAATATGAAGTCTTTTATTTAATATTATGATGTGATGGTTTGATGAGGTAGTTTATGATATTCAAAACCATAAATGTTGTGATACCATGAGATACTATGAAGTTGAGGATTATATGACATGAATTTCATGTTTCCATATCCATGTTTTGAAAGATGATATGTACTATTGTGATGGGTTGTTAAAGAATGATTTAAATTGATGATATTCACTATATGTATTGAGGTATGGTGTCTACATAATGAGAAATAAAGGCTTATGAGACATTATATGTTTATTATTGACTTATGAAATGATGACCCGTTAGTAAAGAAATATGAAATGATGACCTGTTTGTAGAGGAAAATGAAATGATGATCCGTTAGCAGAGGGATATGATGATGATGCTAGTTTATAGTAGAGGCTTATCCAAGACTACGATGTTAGCCGATATTTGATGCTTATCCAAGATGTAGGAGTTGTCCTTATGATGAAGATTAATGGTCTAGATGTTTACGGGATGGGTTAATAGAATACCTCTCCACTAATGAATTTCATGATTCATGCCTATGATTATTCTGTGAGAATTTACTTAGCATTGAGTGGACCTTGGTATGGATGTGAAGCTCTCCGTTAGAAGAGGCATGAGATAGTTAGTAGAATCTCATTGTCCCATAACTACGTGCCACCGTAGGAAAAAGGAATCACTCACTCGTAGAGGTTGATTTCTAGAACAACCGATAGTAGAGGTTGCAAAATAGAATGGCTTTAGTGGATCGACTTTGGCATCTTAGGAGGTCGCCTTGGCAAGTGACCCCCTTTCTTCCGATGTAGGGAAAATATCGAGATTCTATGGCTTAGTTCACATGGTTTATGTCGGTTAAAGATTTCTCTCACATATATTCAAGTTCTCCTCGTGTTTCCAAGAGGTACTCTTATGATTAAGTAAATGGTTACTTTATTTTATGTCCAAAGGTGATTTAAAGTTCCTGTGATTCGCTTTTTGCCAAGTTCAAATAGTATTTCCCCGATAGGTACATGATGATGTCTATAAGTGTGTAAGGTGGTCTCTATAATGATTACCAATGTTCCTTGCATAATAAAAATAGTCTTTTATATAAACTGATGTATTGTTTATCCAAGAATACTAATACTTTAATTATGTATGACATCTTGTATTTCTCACTAGTTTAAGTTTGTGTGGTCTATCACGCATTCAAGTATGGGTAAATTCTTTATTTCTCATGTGCATTATTCCATATTCTATGGTGAGAGTAAAATGTCTAAATGATCATACATATGTATATTTCAAGTTTATATAATTTGCTTATTCTCAATTATGTTCATTTATGCATCCTACTATGTTCTTTCTAAAGTTGTCCTTTATGTTTAAATAATATAAGCTTGATTACGGCTTATAATGCCTTTGTTACTGTATCATTTTTTTTAATCACAAGACTTAGCATGAATTATTTCATTATTAATTTCCATGTCATGCATTGCATACTTGCATACCAACACATTCAAAGTACTAATGCATATTTCTATGCCTATATGATTTAATCATGCAGGAAACGATGCTCATCGATATCCTTTACGTAGTTGGCTTTGTTAAATGACCCTAAAAATGTCTAAAAATGTACCTTGAAAGTGTTTGGAATTATAATTTTTGTATATCTTAAAATTCGTGCACGATATCGAGAATCTAACTTCATATTCTTGATCGGGGGTCAAATTAAGTGAGCAATGGGTCTAATTCCAATTTTAGAGCAAACGAATCACAATTTCAAAATTGCAAAAATGCGATTTTCAGTGGCGATCTGCGCCCCTGGTGCAACGCGCCAAGGGTGCGCCACAGTGTTAAAATGTGCCAGTTTTCTTTTCAGTCCAAGGCTTTTGGATCTTTGTCCTAAGATTTCCCATGTGTGAAAATACCTATACTTAGCCATATTTTACCTTCATATCATTCAAGATATTCCCAAATACTCTCTCAAATACTTAGAAAATATTTCATCTCAAAATTTAAGTGTCCAAATCTCTTCCGAATCTTAAGGATTTCGCTCAAGCTTCACGTCTCCATTTTCAATCTTCATAAAGAATTCTCCAAAGCTAAGGTATGTGGGTTTCATTCATGGGTTCCCTTCACCAATGAAGCCTAAGCTTCCTTTTTATGTAATTTGCATGATTTTAAGTTGATTTGCTTATGGGTCTTACTTACTATGAATCTAACTTTGAACTATCTCGGGGTTTCATGAAATTGTGACTGTTTTAGCATGTTTTGAGCTATGAATTTAAGATCTATTGTGGGATTTAATGAAGGGTTTGGGTCTATATTGCTTAAGGTTGTTACCATGTATTGATGTATGATTTTACATTGGATTTTCTTGCATGATTTCATCCCTAAATTGCATGGTTTTATACTAGCTCTATATACCCTGCAAGTGTTTGATAAAATATCCAATTATGGTTTCTTGAGGAATTGAAGATCCAATGTATGTGTTATGAGTGGAATGACTTTATGATGATGAAAGGAATGTATGGATATGATATTCTCCTATATAGTGTTGGAAATTGACCATACCCTACTCGGGGGTTAAGAGTCTGGGTAACCATGTCTAGGGGGTTGTACCTTGATAACCAATCAAGGAGTTTGCACCTTGATAACCGGGTTTAGGAGTTGTATCTCAATCAGCTGGGGTGGTATGGTGCAAGTATCCCTTAACTGGGTAGAGGTTTGTACCTCAATCACCAGGGGTGGTAGGTTGCGAGTATCCACCAAACAATCAAGGGGTTTGTACCTTGGTAAAATATGAACTCATTAATGATAGTCTGTTCTTACACATGTATTATGTTTTATATAAGCATGATTTACTTTAAGCATCTTCCATGAAAACATACTAATGCATATTCTATGCCTACATGATGTCACCATATAGGAACCGGAGCCCCATTTGAGAATCTTCCTCCACATGGCTAGTACGATCTCTCTCAAACTAGTTGGTGAGTCCTCCATTCCGGGGACAATGTCTATGATCTCATGATATGTACTAAGACTATCTTTCTTTTATGTATGTATTGACTATGAGGGTGAGCCCAGTTGCTTGTCTTAGCCCCCGCTCTTATCTATGTAGTAAAGATATTGTTGGACATGTTATGTATATGCTAAGAGTTTAACTCTCTTGACTCTTTTTGATACTCTTTGATATGAAAGATGCCCCTTAGACCCGGTTATCCTTATTTATTATCTCTTGTTATTATATTATTGCTTCCGCGTCCAAGGATATGTAATGATACGTTACAAGGCTTGCTTGGGTTCCCTTCAAGTTTCCCCATGCACTGTATCACGTCTAGGCCCTAGGCTTGGGTCATGAAAAACATAGTATAAGAGCACTAGATTGTTAATAATCCTCGGTATCCAATACACCACGTCGATTAGAGTCTTGTTCATGGTTATGTTGTGCACCACAACTATGAGCAAGAGGCTATGAGGCGTTTTAGGAAATGTTTCCATTCTTCATATTCTAAGTCGTGGTATAGAGTTAAAGTAAGGTTTATCTCCCCTAACGATTGTTCTTTGCTATGCTAGATCATGTTTAACATAAGACGAAGAAGAGACCGCACTCCCGAGGAACAACCGGCTCATGGTGAGCTCTGGGATTCTCTCACATTGCTAGCACAAGTTGTGGCTAACCAAGCTAATTAAGAGGCCCAAGCTCCTCATGCTTCTATACCGGCATCTCAGCTGAGGGGTTTCATGAGGATGAATCCCCTAGATTCTGTGGGTTTAAGGTAGATGAGGACCCTCAAGAGTTCATTACTGAGGTATGCAAGGTATTAGCCATCATATGTGTTAGATCGAAAGAGAAAGTGGAATTTGCGGACTAACAACTCAAAGGGATAGCACAAATATGGTTTAACCAATGGAAGGGGGAGAAGGGAATCAATAATGTGGTGCTTTGGAAGGAGTTCAAGGCGGCTTTTCTTAATCGGTTCTTCCCGCTTGAGCTTAGGGAGGCCAAGATGGTGAAGTTTATGAATTTAGGACAAGGGTGTATGAGTGTGAGGGAGAATCCCCTCAAGTTTAATCCACTCTCAAAATATGCTCCCCACTTGTTTGTCAACCCAAGGTCTAGAATGAACAAGTTTGTGATGGGTGTATCCGATTTGGTTACTGAGGAATGTTGGTCTGCTATGTTGATTGGTGACGTGGATTTGTCCCATTTGATGACGTATGCCAAACAAATGGAGGAGGAGAAATTGAGGAAGAGGAGCTGCAATAAGGCCAAGAGGGCCCATTTTGAGGGAAAGTTCCAAACTCAAAATGGTGGTCGGTTCCATCAAGCCCAACGGTCTTCTCATGTTTCTAATAGGGGGTTTGCCAATGACTTCCCAAGGGCCCAAGGTGTTGGTGGTGTGGTTCCTAATAATGTCTGTACAAAATGTGGTAAGGCTCATGGGGGCCCATGTTTGAAAGATACTAATGCATGTTATGGATGTGTGAGAAGTGGGTCACAAAAAGATTGATTGTCCTCGTAATGGCAACAAAGGGTAAGGAGGTTCGTTCACAAGGTGTAATTGCGGTTCCTTTGGGGAGAGGTGGCCAACAAGGTGGTGCCCCAAGGCACAATCAGTATCATGCACTCCAAGGGAGGCAAGGGGTTGAACAGGTCCTCGATGTCATCACCGGTATGTTAAGTCATTGATTTTGATGTGTATGCATTGATTGATCCAGGTGCCACTCTTTCTTTTGTTACCTCCTTTGTTACCAAAAAGTTTCATGTTTGAGCCCGAATTGTTGTGTGAGTCTTATGAGGTGTCTACTCCTGTTGGTACATCTATTGTTGCTAGTAATGTCTATAGAAATTGTCCTATTTACATCTTGCATAAAATATTTCCTTGTGATCTTATTGAGTTGGATATGGTTGATTTTGGTGTCATTCTTAGAATAGATTGGTTGCATGCCTACTATGCCTGTGTTGACTGTAGAACCCATAGGATCAAATTCCAATTCCTAAATAATCCCGTCCTTGAGTGAGAGAGTCATGATGTGGTGACCAAGGATAGGTTCATCTCTTGCATTAAAGCCCAAAAGTTAATCTTTAAGGGGTATCTTTATCATCTTGTGATGGTTAGGGATATAGAGTCCAAATTCCTTCCATAGAGTCAGTTCTGGTGGTGAATGAGTTCCTTGATGTCCTTCCAAATGCCCTTCCCGGTGTCCCTCCCGAAAGAGAGATAGATTTTGATATAAATCTCCTTCCTAATACTTAATCCATTTTTATTTCCCCTTACCGTATTACCCCTATAGAGTTAAAGCATGTGAAGGAGCAATTGAGAGACTTGATAGAGAAAGGTTTTATTAGGCCTAGCCAATCACCTTGGGGTGTACCGTTGTTGTTTGTGAAGAAGAAGGATAGGTCTCTTAGAATGTGTATTGACTACCGGCATCTTAATAGGGTCACCATTATGAATAAGTATCCTTTACCAAGAATTGATGATTTGTTTGACCAACTTCAAGGGGCTAGCCACTTCTCTAAGATTGATCTTTGGTCCAGGTATCATCAAGTGAAGGTGAGGGAGTGTGATATTCCCAAAATGACCTTCCGGAAAGGCATAATGAATTTGTGGTTTTGTCTTTTTGGTTGACTAATGCATTGGCTATCTTCATGGATCTTATGAATAGGGTCTTTGAATCCTACTTCAATTTGTTTTTTGTGGTCTTCATTGATGATATATTGGTCTATTCTCATAGTAAGGAGGAGCATGTGGCTCACTTGAGGGTAGTGTTGCAAAGATTGAGGGAGGATAAGTTGTATGCTAAATAGAAGAAGTGTGAATTTTGGTTGAAAGAGGTTGCCATCCTAGGTCACTTGGTATCGGGGGATGGTATTATGGTGGCCCCTAAAAAGACGGATGTTATTAGAAATTAGCCTAGACCATTGACCCCATCAGACATTAGGAGGTTCTTGGGCTTAGTGGGTTATTATCAGAGGTTTGTGAATGGATTCTCTTCCATTACTTCTCCCATGACTAAGTTGACCCAAAAGAAATCTAAGTTTGTGTGGACTGATGAGTGTGGAAAGAGCTTCTAAACCTTGAAGGATAAGCTTGTGTCCACTCCTATCTTGACTCTATCGAAAAGGATAGAAGGATTTGTTGTGTATTGTGATGCTTCTAGGGTTGGTTTGGGTTATATGGTGATGCAAAATGGGAAGGTGATAGCCTATGCTTCTAGACAACTCAAAGTGCATGAAAAGAATTATCCTACTCATGATCTTGAATTGGCCATCGTGGTTTTTGCTTTGATAATTTAGCGTCATTACTTATAAAGGGTGCATGTTGATGTCTTTACCGATCATAAGAGCCTTCAATATGTGTTCACTCAAATGGATCTCAACTTGAGGCAAAGAAGGTGGTTAAAACTTCTCAAGGATTATGATATGAGTGTGCATTATTATCCCGGTAAGGCTAATGTTGTGGCGAATGCTTTGAGGAGGGTGTCTATGGGTAGCCTAGCTCATGTTGATGGTGGGGGCATAGAGGTGGATAGGGAGGTCCATCGGTTTGCTAGATTAGGGGTTAGGTTGGAGAAGGTTGATAATGGTGGAATAGTGGTTGTTGATGGTTCAAAGTCTTCCTTGGTTGATGAGTTGAAAGCAAAGCAAGATTTTGATCCCTCCTTGTTAGAATTGAAGACCTCTATGAAAGAGGGCATGGTGGAGGTTTTCTCCCAACGGGGAGATGGTGGCCTTATGTACCAAGGTAGGTTATGCATGACTTGTGTTGATGATTTGAGAAAGAAAATTCTTGATGAGGCTCATAATTCTTCCTACTCTATTCACCCCAGTTCTACCAAGATGTATAGAGATTTAAGGGATGTGTTTTGGTGGAGAGGTATGAAGAAAGACATTGCCAAATTTGTATCCGGTTGCCATAGTTTTCTAATAAGTCAAATCTGAACACCAAAGGCCGGTGGCCTAGCACAAGATATAGAGATTCCTACTTGGAAGTGAGAGGAGATTAACATGGACTTTGTGGTTGGGTTACCTAAGACTAGAAAGGGTTTTGATTCTATTTGGGTTGTGGTTGATAGGATGACGAAATCGGCTCACTTTCTACAAGTTAAGACCACATATAGGGCTGAAGATTATGCTAGGTTGTACATTCATGACTTGGTGAGATTTCATGGGATTCCTTCGTCCATCATATCGAATTGTGCTTCTCAATTTACTTCACATTTGTGGAGGTCCTTCCAAAGGGGTCTTGGTACAAGAGTTAAACTTAGTACGGCCTTTCACCTTCAAATGGATGGCAAAGCTGAAAGAACTATCCAAACACTTGAGGACATGCTTAGGGCTTATGTATTGGAGATTAAGGGTGGTTGTTGGATGATCATCTTCTATTGATAGAGTTTGCCTATAACAATAGTTATCATTCGAGCATCGGTATGGCTCCTTTTGAGGCTCTCTATGGTAGACGCTGTAGGTTACAGGTTAGGTAGTTTGAGCTTGGAAAGGTGGCTTTGCTGGGACTAGATCTTGTTATGGAGGCTCTTGAGAAGGTTGGGATGATTAGAAAAAGGTTGAAGACGGCCCAAGTCCAATGCCGATGTGAGGAGAAGGGATCTTGAATTCAAAGTTGGTGATTGGGTTTATTTGAAGGTTTCACCCATGAAGGGTGTGATTCATTTTGGTAAGAAGGTAAGTTAAGCCCTAGATATGTTGGTCTTTATAGGGTGATGAGGAAGGTCAGTAAGGTGGCTTACGAGTTGGAGTTGCCTAGTGAAATGAATTTGGTTCATCTGGTGTTTCACATGTCCATGTTGAGAAAGTGTGTGGGTGATCTGAATTTTATTGTTCCATTGGATGTTGTGGGTTTAGTTGAAGACAACTTGACTTACAAGGAGGTTCCAGTAGAGATCTTGGATAGGCAAGTAAAGAGGCTAAGGAATAAGGACGTTGCTTCCGTTGAGGTCCTTTGGAGGACTCAACAAGTTAAAAGTTCTACATGGGAAGCCGAAGAGGAAATGCAAACCTCTATCTTTTCCATTCTACTCAAGCCTAATAAAATGCCCCACACTTGCCTAAGAATGCCCCCGTAGTCGTAGTTCCTTTATATCTCAAATCAGGGATATTTAAACACCCCTCTACGTAGCTCGGGAAGACCCTATAATGTATTTTTTTAATATCTCAAAATCTGTGCAGAATTTCCCAAATCCAACTTCATATTCATGTTCAGAGGGCATAATTGTGAGGGGAAACGAGTAACTACAAGGTATAATTTTTTCGTGCCAAGAAAAATAATTTTTGGTGAAACTTCGCAAAATAGTAGCTATCCGCGATGGGTCTGCGACGTAGACCTGACGCAGACTAGTTCAAAAATTTCTGAAAATTGTTCTTTTTACTCTAGGGCAATTGGGTAATAACCCTATACCTATATAAATGAAAATCCCTCATTCTTTAGCCGTTTTTAGCCCTAAGAACTCACCAAAAAACCTCTCAAATCCTCTCTAATCTTCATCAAATTCTCTATTCATTCTCAAGGTTTTCAAGAAGTCTTGTGGCAATTCAAGGAAACCAAGTCAAGCCCTAAGTCCTCCTCAAGATTCAAGTGTCCCAATCTCTTTTCGGATCTAAGGATTTCATTCCAGCTTCAAGTCTCCATTTCAAATCTTCTTCAAGAAAATCTACAAAGTCAAGGTATGTGGATTTTAACCATTGGGTTCTTCTACCCATGGTTCCATAATCTCTTTTTTACTCAATTTTCATGATTTAAAGTTGATTTTACAAATAGGTTTACTAGTATGAACATGTCTATGAACTGTGTTAAAGCTGCATAGAGTCGTGATTGTTTTGCTATGTTTTGAGCTATAAATCTTGGATCTAATATAAGATTTGAGGACGGTTTTTGATTAATATTGCTTGAGGATGTTTCAAGGTGTTGATTGATTGTTTTACAATGGATTTTCTAGCATGATTTCACTCTTGAATTGCATAATTTTATACTAGCATTACACACTCGCCAAGTGATTGATAAAATATCTTCTTAAGGATTCTTAAAGTTTGGATGATCTATTGGTTGAGTTATGATTTCAAGTGACTCTACGATGATTATGATCTTTCTAAAAATGTGTTAAAATCATGAAAATATTGATGATGTTGTGGGGCCAGATTAAGCCCCTTTTCTAAGATTATACCTCTTGTGAGCCTTTGATGTTTGACGATAATGAAAGGATAATGTTGATGATAATCTATTCTTATGATTGAAGTTAAGCTCACCATATGAGGTCAATGATGTTAAGAGTTACTCGTTCCATGTCTCTATGCTTATTGCAAGTTATTAAAGTATGATTATCTTATATATTCCATGGGATTAGACTTAGCACCGAGTGGACTAGAGGCGAGTCCCCAAGTCCTAGAACTACGTCCTATCATAGGTAAAGGGATTAGAGGTGAATCCCCAAATATCTAAGTTGTGAGTATCTTAAATATGAGGGCTTGAGGCGAGTACCAGAGTCCGAGCATGAGGCGAGTACCCGAGTTCGAGCATGAGACGAGTACCCGAGTCCAAGAACTAGAGTCGAGTACCCGGTTCACATAAGGCTTAGTGGATCTACTTAGTCAATAGGAGGTTGACCTTGGCAAGTAACTTCCCCCTTTCTTCTGGTGTAGGGTTAACATCGGGATTCCAAGTTATAGCTCACTTGGTCTTATGTTATGTCAGTTGAGTTTTCTTCCTACACTTATGTATTATGATCTATATGAGTTGAATGAATTGTAAGCATGTTTTACTTCACGCATCATGCATACATGTCATATTGATATTATGCTATTCATTGCTTATTATTATTATGTATTTTGATTATGATATCTATCTCTTGTTGCATTGTATCCCACAGACTTAGTACATTCAAACGTACTAATGCATACTATATGTCTACATGATGTTACCATGTAGGAATCAAGCTCCTATTGATTCTTATCGTGGATAGACAGATTGTTCAAGTTAGCCTTTGGTGAGTTCTACATTCTACGGACAATGAATATTCTCTTATGTTACGTACTAAGACTCTCTTTCGTTTATTGCATACTTATGACCATAAGGGTGAGCCCGGTTTCTTTGTCTTGTCCCTCACTAAGTATCTATGTTTAGAGGTGTTGTTGGATAAGTTATGTATTATATTTGAGATTTGACTCATCTATGTTAGTTAAGTATTAAACTCTCTCTTTCTCCCTTAGTCCCAATTCCCCTTGTTCATGTTTCTTTTGTTGTTATATATTGCTTCTGCGACCAAGGATATGTAATGATATTTATGAGGCTTGTTTGGGGTTCCTTTGGGTTCCCCATTCGCCGGTCATGTCTAGGCCCTGGGCTTGGGTCGTGACACTTAAGGTACTAATTCTAAGTCTTCTATGTGATATTCATGTCTCATGTTTCATCCCCTAAGTCATTTGCATGCATTAATGTTTATATTAACAAAGTTCATGGTGATTTTTACACTTATGTCGAGATTTTTGAAAATAGTGTTTAAGTGTATTATTGCATTTCTGTTGGGGATGATCTCTTCATGATTAATCTCTCATGTATGTTTCTTTGATACTCGAGGATGAATGTTCCCAAGGAGCAGATATTGCAACGACCCCAACGAGTTCTCGAAAATGTACCTCGGAAGTGCTCGAAATCATAATTTCCAATTATCTCAAAATCCATGCGCGATATCAAAAATTCGACTTCATATTCTTGATAAGGAGGTTAAATTGAGTGGGGAATTGGGTCTAATCCCGATTTTAGAGAAAATGAATCACAATTTCAAAATCATAAAAATGCGATTTCCAATGACGATCCATGCCATGGCGCGATGCGGTGCGCCAACTGTGTTAAAATGTGCCTTTTTTCCGGTCCAAGGCTTTTGGGTATTGTTTCTAAGCTTTCCCATGTGTGAAAATACCTATACTTAGCCATATTTTACCTTCATATCATTCAAAACATTCCCAAATACTCTCTCAAACACTTAGACAATATTTCATCTCAAAATTCAAGTGTTCAAATCTCTTCCGGATCTTAAGGATTTCACTCAGGCTTTGAGTCTCCATTTCCAATATTCATAAAGAATTCTCCAAAGCTAAGGTATGTGAGTCTCATTCATGGGTTCCTTTCGCTCATGAAGCCTAAGCTTCCTATTTACTTAAATTGCAAGATTTTAAGTTGATTTGCTTATGGGTCTTACTTACTATGAATTTGACTATGAATTATCTTGGGGTTTCATGAAATTGTGATTGTTTTATCATGTTTTGAGCTATGAATCTAAAATACATTGTGAGATTTAATGAAGGGTTTTGGTGTATTTTGCTTGAGGGTTGTTACCAAGTATTGATGGGTGGTTTTATATTGAATTTTCTTGCATAATTTCATCCCTAAATTGTATGATTTTACACTAGCTCTATATACCCGCCAAGTGTTTGATAAAATATCCGGTTATGGTTTCTTGAGGAATTGAAGGTCCAGTACATGTCTTATGAGTTGAATGACTTTATGATGATGAAAGGAATGTATTTATATGATATTCTCCTGTATAGTGTTGGAAATTGACACACCCTACTTGGGGGATTAAGAGCCCGGGTAACTATGTCGAGGGGTTTGTACCTTGATAACAAATCAAGGGGTTTATACCTTGATAACCGGGTTGAGGGGTTTGTATCTCAATCACCGGGGGTGGTACGGTAAAAGTATCCACCAACCAATCAAGGAGTTTGTACCTTGATAACCGGGTTGAGAGGTTTGTACCTCAATCCCCAAGAGTGGTAGGGTGCGAGTATCCACCAACCAATCAAGTGATTTGTACCTTGGTAAAATATGAACCCATTAATATGGTCTCTTCTTACACAGATATTATGTTTTATATAAGCATGGTCTACTTTAAGCATCTTCCATGCATACCATATTGTTATATGTTATTTATTGTCTATGATTATGCATTTTGACTATGTTTCTTATCTCTTGTTGCATTGCATCCTACACACTTAGTACATTCAAACGTACTAACACATACTCTATGCTTACATGATATCACTATGTAAGAACTAGATCCCCACTGGAGAATCTTCTTCCATATGGCTAGTACGATCTCTCTCAAGCTAGTTAGTGAGTCCTCCATTCTGGACAATGTCTATGATCTCATGCTATGTACTAAGACTATCTTTCTTTTATGTTTGTATTGACTATGAGGGTGAGCCCCGTTGCTTGTCTTGGCCCCCACTCTTATCTATGTAGTAGAGGTGTTATTGGATATGTTATGTATATGCTATGAACTTAAAACTCTTGACTCTTTTGATACTCTTTGATTTGAAAGATGCCCCTTAGTCCTGATTATCCCTATTTATTATCTCTTGTTGTTATATTATTGCTTCCATGATCAAGGATGTGCAATGATACGTTAAGAGGCTTGTTTGGGGCCCTTTCGGGTTTTCCCATGTGCCATGTCACGTCTAAGCCCTAGGCTTGGGTCATGAAACTCTGGATCATTGAAAGAAGAGATTTGGTGAGTCCTCTAGTTTGGTGATAAGATCTAGTTTTTGTCTTACTTATGTTGAGACTTTATTCTACTTTACTTTCTAGTTTGAGTGTGATCCTTGAACATGTCTTGGCCCCCGTCCTATTCATGCTTAGAGGTGTTGCTGGATACTACGCTCTGTACCTATAATTTGATGTTGAGATTTCATGAAAACTTATCCCTTAGACCTTATCCCTTATGTGATACTATTTGGCGCTATTGATAGTGATGGAAAGTGATGGAACTCCTAAGTCCCTATTTTCCCATAGCTTGAGTCCTACGTACCCTCCCCTTAGTACTTGCTTGTCACGTGATTCATGTAAATCCCTTTCCCTTATCTATCTCCATAGCGTGAGTCATAAGCACCTACTCCCCTAGAATTATTTGTTAAATGTTTATTTTATATTTTGTAACCAAGGATGTGCAAACGGTATGCGAAGAGGCTTGTTTGGGTTACCTTCGGGCTTCCCATTTGCCGTGCCACATCTAGGCCCTAGGCTTGGGTTGTGACATTAAGAACATGTGTTTATTAATTAATATATTTTTAAAAAATAATATATATACACACAAATAAAGATGTCATCATAATTACTAAGTTGTATAGTCACAATCCTAATAATTACACCAACTTCAATTATCGATGGCTTTCCAAGCAAATGCTAAATAGAAGAGGAATTTTTTTTTCAGAAAAAGTACACAAAATTGATCTAATTTGAAATCATGTACCTTTAATGGACCCAATCCAAACTATTTACCCTTAATGGACCCATGATCCTAGCTATTTACCTTCTTACCCCACTTTTCTTTTTTTATTTCACTCCGATGTCATGCTGACATCGTGCTGATGTAAGCATAAGATAATCTTATATGATACTCCTGCAGTATATATATACCATACCAGTATCATATAGAATGAACTCAATTCTCTGTGATACTCTAGCGAAATATTGATACCCAATTAGTATTTATAATGTACCAGGTGTTATTAAACTTATACTTGCATGAAAATAATGTTCAAGTGAATTTCTATTGAGTTAAGTAAAATTTGATATGAAGGTTATCTTAGCGATTATCTTGGTTTAGTTATGTGAGGTGGTCTTGCAAGAGCGGTTGGTTTATCCTTAGTATAATATTTTGGGGGCAATGTTATGTGAAGTTAAGACTAAAGATGAAGTTTGATTTGCATTTGGAATTATTTGAAATGAAGGTATATGTGAAGGTTGCGTAATTGACTGGTTTGGGAGTAATTCTTTTGCCATTATTCCGTGGCTTGCATGGGCAGCCTTTGGCATGCCCTTATTACGACTTGAAACCATACAATACCATGCCATGGCACCATGGGAAAGGATAACGTTGCCATACCTAGGTCCCATGCCCACTTCCTTGTGTTTGACATCTTTCTTCTTTTTAAAAGTGAGTCAAAAAGCTCCTTTGCACCACATGATTTAGTTCCCTTTCCCCACATGTTTTCCACCACTTCTTAGTGATTAAATGACCCTTATAACACCCCTAAAATAAATATAAATTACCCCCCCCCCTCTACGTAGTCTCTACATCACTCTTCAAAGAAACCAAATCCCCTATCTACATTACTCTCCCAAAACTCTCTCAAAACTTAGGCTAAGTATTCTTCAAGATCTCTACCAAATCTCTTCATCTTCTCAAGGATAATCAAGAAAGGTATGTGCATTTGTTGATCTCCTTTCAACCAAGAAGTCCTCTTCAAAAAACTAAATTTAGAATTACGAATTTTCAATCTTTGATTTATGTATAATTGCATACTAACTGATATTTGCTTAATCTATGGTTATTCATATTTTTTATGATTATTTATTAATATTTATCAAGGCTTTACATAATTTAATACAAGCATTTCAAATTTGAATTATTTAAGCTAACCTATAATTTCAAGTCTTAGATCCACAAATGAGTTATTATGATTTTATCCTAAAATGTTTCTTTGATTATTTTTAACTTTGTTTAAGTATAAAACTTGTGATTTTAAGGTTATTGAACCAGTTCCTAACGTGATTTAAGTTGAGTTATGAACTTTGGATATTTGGCTTACATGGCATAATATGAACTTATGATTTTGGAAAATTTTAGTAAGTACAAGTATGAAATAATATTGGAAGACTTAAGACCCATTCAGTTTCATTTTGAATCTTTGTTAAGGAGCTATTCTAAGTACAAATTTGAATATGATTTATTTTACAAGTTATGACTTTTTGAACTAAATTAAGTTTTGATTATTTCTAATATGAATTGTCCGTTTTCGTGGGATTTTGGCTTCGCACAGAATGAGTTAGGAGTGGAACTTGACCTAAGGGGTCTTATATAAGCTTCTAATCTCATAACTACGTGTCACCATAGGATATTTTGATTATGCATTTTTAGGCTTTCTGACTATCGGATCCATTTAGTATTTCTATTTATGGAGTTATATCTTGGCAAGTTGACTCATTCTTTGGCTGGTGTGGAGTTTGAGATCGAAATTTCATATTATAGCTCATATGGTTTTGTCGGTTATGGTCTTATTCCTACACTTATTTGATTATGTGCTTCTCTATGCATTTTCATGGCAATACTTTACATTATATTTTAGAACTGAATATATTTTTTAAGCTTGGAGTTTTTCATATTGGGTAAGTATTCTTTGTCATTATATTTACTTGTTGCATTACATACCCGCATACTTAGTATATTCCAAAGTACTGACCACATTTTTGCCTACATACTATAATCATATAGGGACAGGCGATCTACCTCATCCTCCTCCACGTGGCTAGATTGCCCATGAAGACTTTGAGCTTTGGTGAGTTCCGGTTCATCAAGAACAAAATCCTTATCATCAAGCTTTGCCTTTGTTATTCAAATATTTGATGTACTTTCATTTTGACTTAGCATTGAGGAGCCTAGGCTTGTATTCTTGGCTCTGTTTATTGTCATTGTTTAGAGGTGTGTCTGGACTATTGCTACAATTGGTATGTTTTAAACTATTTAACTTATGCTTCCACTTATAGTTACAAGTTTTCCCTTAGTCCCACTCCCCATTGTAATACCCCACACCTTACAATATTGGCTTAATTCAAAGGAAACATGACATGATTTGGACCAATTGATGCTAAATTTTAAAAGTGCTTGAATCTCGTGTTAATGGGCTGTATGTGCGTCTAACGCTTAAGGGGATCGAGGGTATACATGTTTTGTGGTGAATTAAGGAAATTACGGCCTTAAATGAAGTAAAATAATTGAGGTGCTTGTAGGACTTAGAAGCTAGCAGGTGAGTCACCTACTTTCTTAGCTCAAAATCGCGAACAAAACGGAGACGAGGCTCGACGTCAAAATTGTCCAAGTTCGATTATAAATAAAGTCCGTGTTGATGGTGTAACTTTGGCCCATGTTTTAGCATCATAAATGGACTATATGTTAAGCCCAAGATAGGTATTAAAAAGGGCCCAAATACTATACAAAACACTTAGCAAATTGGGCCCAAACCTAAGTAAGTAAAAGCTGAAAATTTGGCAGCCCAAGTCCATCAAGTTAGTGCTCCAAAAAGGCCCAACTTTGAGGGTCAAGCTGGTGGGTAAGCTACTTGATTATGTGTCGTATATGTTGGTCAAGAATTCAAGAGAGAGTCGGCATAATATCCCTGTATAAAGGGCTCCAAAGCTCCTCCACAAGTTATTGTTCACTTGAACACAAAAAAAAATCAGATTGTTCTCTCTACTTTCTCTCAACTTTTCTCAACATTGTGAAGCAGCCAAACGAATTCTTTAGGGTTCTTAAGGAGCCTACAAAACTTTAATACAAAGGTAAGTACTTATATTTGTGTGCTTAGTATAGTTTTATCATGAAAAACATGAAATAGATGCTAGCTATGCTGCTGAAATTTGTTAGACAGATTCTATGCAGAAAGTTGCTGCACCTTTTCCTTTTGTTCTGGTGATTCCTCTATGGTTTGTGAGTTGTATAATGGAGCGAAATTGGTGTTGTTAGCATGGGTTGAGTTATAAACATCACCCCAAGGCTGCTGCCCTGATTTTGGTTTCATTTAACAAGCGCGTTTTACCGAGTTATCTTAAGCGTTATGTTGATTGAAATTTGTGGGCTGTTGTGTATAAATCTATTAGCTCACATCATTCATGGCTTATTAAGTGATGTTATAGTAATTTTTAGGTCTGTTTATATGTGTAAATATTGCTGGAACTGTTTGGTTAAATTTGGAATAAGTTTGGAGTTGTCGATGTCGGAAAGTAGCGAAAGAAGGTAACATTATGCTGTCTGTTTTTAGATTGTGTGAAATTGCGATGTGTTGTGTTTTGTGGGATGTTGTACGACTTTTATGAACTTAAAATAGGCTGTACATGATGTGTACATGGTAATGTATATGAGAAAATATGATTAAGGAGCTGAAAGGTCGAAGGAACACGCTAGGGTGTATAATTGTCGTTTGCTGCCCGTGTGTTGTTTTGTTATGCAATTGGGCTT
>JAABOM020064218.1:12418-42294 GCA_011800125.2 Solanum clarkiae | reverse complement strand
TAGTCAGTAAAACAGAGGAAACTCTGCCAAAATTTTGATAGATTCCTTAGCTATTATAGTTGGAAATCCGGTTTAGTATTTGTCTGGTGCCCAATCGGTACTAATCACGGTCCCTGGGTTGGGTCGTGACAATGGCTCTAGTAAGGGCATAGGTGCTGTTTTGATGCAACACTCCTAGCCAATTGCCTAATTTAGTGAAAAGCTAAGTGGACCAACATTGAACTACTCAAATTATGATAAGGAGTTATATGCCTTAGTTAGGGTGTTAGCTACATGGCAGCACTACTTATGGCCTTGAGAATTTGTGGTTAAGAATGATCATGATCATTGAAGTACTTAAAGAGCCAAGGTAAACTTAGTCGTAGGAATGCTAAATGGGTGGAGTTTATTGAAACTTTTCCTTATTTAATTGCCTACAAACAAGGAAAGGATAATGTGGTTTTTGATGCGTTCTCAAGAAGAAAGAAGGCTGACATGATAAAGAAGATTCATGAACAAACAAGACTTGCAATTAAAAAGAAAAATAAGGTATTTGCATTGCGAAGGAATAAAGGAAGAAAATATGTTGTGTTTAAACCTGGGGACTTGGTTTGGGTGCATATGAGAAAGGAAAGATTTCCTTCCAAAAGAAAGACCAAGCTAGATCCTAGAGGAAGTGGCCCGTACAAAGTCCATGAAAGGATTGGAGACAATGCTTATAAACTTGATCTTCCTAGTGAGTTCCAAGTTAGTGCTACTTTTAATGTTTCTGATCTTTCCCATTTTGATGCAGACTTGAATTCGAGGTCGAATTCTCTTGAAATAGAGGGGAATGATAGCATCATACAAAGCTCTACTCCATTGAAAGACAAGGATGAAAAGGATTAAGCTTTACAAAATCAAAGGAGGTGCATAACTGGATCTCGAACCAAGGTGTTTAATGATAAGCTCAATGGGCTTCAATTGCAGATCCAAAGGTGTTTTGTTGCGAAAGAAGAGCTAAAGCTCAAGAAGGATGAATTGTCCAAATGGTTCAATTATTTGGTGCTCCAAATTCAAGTCCAAGACAAAGAATTTTAGGGTTAAATTTCATGCAAATAAGTCCAAGAAGAGTCCAAGAATCAGCCACAATAAAGGTTACTTTCTGCCCAAGTTTATAGAGAAGACTAGTCAAACTTTTCATATTTGTCAAGATTCTTTTCCTGGTTGGGTTGTACCTTATTTCCTTATTTATCTGTAGGTTATTAATATTTTTCTTATTCTATTTAAGGTATCCTAGTATCATTTAATGCTTTCCTAGAACTACTAGGTCTATTCCTAGTTAAGGTAACTTTATTTCCTTTTTAGAGTAGGATTTACCTTGTTATTTTCTTTCTAGGTTTTGGATACTCCTTGGGCCTAACCTAAGGAGTCTTGGACGTCCAACGACTGTACAATATATAGGAGTCTTTTTCTTTCATTAAAGACAATTAGATTGATATTAATAGTATTTGAGAGAGTTCTATTGAACTTTGTGACTTGTTTTTTGAGAATTTATCTTTAAACCTTTACTAGTTCATAGTTTGAGGTATAAAGTACTTTCTTCTTGTGATATATTTGATTTTTTTGGTATTTATTAGAAGGTAATTAGTTTACATTCTAATTATTGTCTTTAGTTACTCATAAAGTGGTCAAGATCTGAATCTAACGTTTTGATTAGTTTTCTCAAGTAAAGGCATTAGATTTCTCCCATAAATCTTTACGTTGTTACTTGGAACTTGTCAAGGCCTTAGAATAACAATTTCTTGGAAATTCTTGGATCTTTCCTTTGAATTTCTCATATCTTTAACTAGTTTATCTTACTTTTTTTTGTTGTTGCTTCCGCATTCTAGTATTTACTCCATCTTAGTATTGTTTCTAACCTCGATCCTATCATATCCGATAGGGTCAATGGTCTAGGCCAATTTCTAATCACATCGGTTTTCTTAGGGTCCACTTTTATACCATCTCCCGACACCACATGACCCAAGAATGCAGCCTCCTTCAACCAAAATTCACACTTGTCATATTTAGCATACAACATCACAACAAACTCATAATTCCCATATTTAGTCCAGAAAGCCATCTTGGAAATGTTACACTCCCTCACCCTCACATGATGATACCCGGACCAAAGATCAATCTTAGAGAAGAAGCTATCCCCTTGCAATTTGTCAAACAAGTCATCGATTCTTCGAAGAGGATATCTATTCTTTATATTGACCCTATTGAGTTGCCGGTAGTCAATTCACATTCTAAGTGACCCATTCTTCTTTTTCACAAACAACACTAGGGCCATATGGTAAGGGGGAATAGAGATAGGTTGAGTATCAGGAAGGAGATCTATGCCAAAATCTATCACCTTTCGGGAGGGACACCGGGGAGGTCATTTGGGAAAACATCAAGAAACTCATTTACAATCGGAATCAACTCTATGGAAGGGGCTTTGGACTCCACATCTTTAGCCCTCACAAGATGGTAATATAAGAGATCATCTTACGGGCTTTAATGCATGAAATGAATCTACCCTTGACCATCACATCTTCACTCTCCCACTCAAGGACGAGTTCATTTGGAAATTGATACTTGACCCTATGGGTTCTATAATCAATAGAAGCATAGTAGGTATGCAACCAATCCATCCCAATAATGACATCAAAATCGACCATGTCTAATTCAATAAGATCACAAGGCTAACTTATGGAAAATGTAAATAGTATAACTTCTATAAACTTTCCTAGCAACAATAGAGCCACCAATAGGAGTAGACACTTCATATGACTCATGCAACAACTCGGGGACAACATGGAACTTTTTAACAACAAAAGGGGTAACAAAGGAAAGAGTGGCACCCGGACCAATCAAAGCATACACATTAAAAGTCAAAGATTTTCAACATACCGATAGCAATATCGGGGACCTCACCAACCCCTTGCCTCCCAGTTAGAGCATAAAATCGATTGTGCCTTGGGGCACCACTTTGAGGACCACCTCTCCCAAATGGAATTGCATCTGCACCTCAGCCCTTACCATGATTTCTTGGACAATCCACCCTTTTGTGACCAAGCTCTCCACAATCAAAGCATGCATTAGAACCCTTCAAACATGGACACCTATGAATCTTCCAACATGTAGGACACACATCAATGGGAGCCAAAACACCAACACATTGAGGCCTAGGGAGGTCATTGTCAAGCCCCCTATTAGTAGCATGATGAGACACTTTGTCTTGATGGAACCAGCCACCCCTTGGAAACTTACCCCCAAGATGGGGCCCTCTTGGCCTCATGCCCCCTTCTCTTCATCAATTTCTCCTCCTCCATTTACTCGACATAGGTCATCAACTGAGACAAGTCCAGGTAACTAATTAGCATGGCGGACCAGCCTTCTTCACTTACCAAGTCGGAAACCCCCATCACAAACTTGTTCATCCTAGATCTAGGATCGGCCACCAAATGAGGAGCATACTTTGAAAGTTGATTAAACTTGAGGAGATACTCCCTCACACTCATAGCATCTTGTTTAAAGTTCATAAACTCCACCAACTTAGCTTCTCTAAGCTCAAGAGGGGGAAATCGACTAAGGAAGGCCAACTTCCCAAAGCACCACATTGCCAATTCCCTTCTCACCCTTCCATTGATCATACCATATTTGAGCTACCCCTTTCAGTTGGTACGCCGCCAACTCCACCTTTTCATTCGGCACAATACCCATAATATTCAATATCTTGTATACCTCATCAATAAACTCTTGTGGATCCTCATCCACCTTTCATCCATAAAATACTGGAGGATTCATCCTCAAGAAGTCTCTTACCCTATCTCAGGGGTAGTAGCATGAGGGGCTTGGGCCCCTTGATTGACTTGGTTGAGGCAAGCATGGTGAGAGCATCCCGAAGCTCACCATTGGTAGGTTGCTCCTTGGGAGTTTGGGCCCTTCTTCCTCGTATGTTTGGCATGATCTAGCATAGCAAAGAACAATTATTAGGGGAAAAACTTACCACAACTCTACAGCACAACTTAGAACATGAAGAAGGGAAACATTTTCTAAAACTTTTCATAGCCTCTTATTCATAGTCATGGTTCACAACCATCAATAGGACTCTAATCGACACGGTGTCTTGGACTCCGAGGATCTATCAACCTAGTGCTTTGATACCAAGTTTGTCACATAGACTAGGGCCTAGACATGACACGGCGCAAAGGGAACCCGAAGAGACCCCAAGCAAGCCACTTAGAACATTATTATACATCCTTGGTCGCAAAAGCAATAAAACAAGCATCAAGAGAAAAAGTGGGGAAACCAGGGCTAAGGGAAAGCACTTCCATATCATAGACATCAAAAATAAGAGTCAAGGCTCTTAGCATAGATACATAACATGTCCAACAAACACCTCTAATACATATATAAGACCGGGAGCCAAGACAAAGCAATCAGGCTCACCCTCATAGTCAAAATAGACAATAAAAAAGAATGTCTCAATACATAATAGGAGCAACATAGACTAAGGTCCCCAAAGTGGAGGACTCACTAACTAGCTTGAGTTGTATGGAACTAGCCACGTGGAGGAGGAGGATGATCAACTTGGGCACCGGTTCCTACATGGTGACATCATGTAGGCATAGAGTATGCATTAGAATGTTTGAATGTGCTAACTATGTAGGATGTAATGCAAACAAGAATTAAGTATCATAATCAAAATGCATAACTGTAGACAATAGGCATACTATAGCAATATGACATATATGACCAATGTATAAGTAAAACATGCTTAAGTAACTCATGCTCATATAGGATATCATATGTGTAGAAGAGATCAAGTTAGATTTTCAATGTACAACCCTTTGTAGTATGTGATGATGCTGCCCCATCACTTAGGTGGATGAGTACAAACCCCCATCTAGGTTGGTGATAGTGCCGCCCCATCACTTAGGTGGAGAAGTACAAACCCTTCCCTAGGTTGATGAGTACAAACCCCCATCTAGGTTAGTGATGATGCCGCCCCATCACCAGGTGGAGAAGTGCAAATCCTTCCCTAGGTTGATGAGTACAAAACCCCATCTAGGTAATTCAGGTTCTTAGTCCCCCCGGAATGGACAGGTCTAATGCAACACTTTATGTAGAATTTATCGTATACATAAGCTCATTTCATCATCATATAGTCAATCATATCATATCTCATGTTTCGAACCTTCAACTACTCAAGAAACCACATACGGACATTTTATCAAACACTTAGAGGGTGTGTAATGCTAGTAGAAAACCATGAAATATAGAGATGAAATCATGCAAGAAAATCCATTGTAAAACCTTCAATCAACATCTTGCAACACCCTCAAGTAATATACATCAAAACCCCTTCTCAAATCTTACAATAGATAAAAGATTTATAGCTCAAAATATAGCAAAACAGGCACAACTTTACATAGCTTTAACATAGTGTGCAGTGAATTTCATAATAAGTAAGTCCCATTTGTAAATCTACTTTAAATCACGCAATTTAAGAAAAAGAAGGCTTGGGTATCATGGATGAAAGGAACGCATGAAAGAAACCCACATACCTTAGCTTAGAGATGAACTTGGTGAAGATTGAAGATGGAGACTTGAAGCGTGAAGAAGATTCTTGAAGGAGAACCTTAGCTTAGGATGAGGGTTTGGGACTTGAGTTTGGGGAATGAAAATATGGCTAAGTGTTTGGATGAGTTTTGGGAAATATTTTGGGTATATGACAGTGAAATTTGGTTAAGTATGAGTAAAAACACGTTTGGAAATACTTAGACCCAAGATTTAGAAGTCTTGGACCGAACTAAAGAAAAAACAGACAACTTCTTACATAGTGGCACGTCGCGGAAGCGACGCAGATTTGCACTAGAAATTGCATTCTTGGAATTTCATAATTGCCAATCTTTTGCTATTCAATTGAGGTTAGACCCTTTTTCACCTAATTTTGACCCCCTGAACAAGAATATGAAGTCAGATTTTCGAAATAACAAACAAATTTTGAGATATATGGAATTTAAAATTTTGAACATTTTGAGGCACATTTTCGGGCACTTTTTGGGTAGTTTTACTTTGTTTTGGCCCCTGCTCTTATCTATGTATTAGAGGTGTTTGTTGGACATATTATGTATCTATGATAAGAGCCTTGACTCTATTGGTCTTGATATCTATGATACGGAAGTGTTTTCCCTTAGCTCCAGTTTCCCCACTTTTTATCTCTTGATGCTTGTTTTATTGTTTCCATGTCACATCTTGGCCCTGTGACAGGATCGATGTTAGCAATAACACCAATATGGAGTGAATACTAGAATGCGGAAGCAACAATTAAAAAAAAAAAGAAAGATAAAAACTAATTAAATATATAGGAAATTCAAAAGAAAGATCCAAGAATTTCCAAGAAATTGATATTCCAAGTTCTTGACAAGATCCAAGTAATAACGTCTATGGAAGAAATCTAATGCCTTTACTTGAGAAAACGAATCAAAACATTAGATTCGGATCTTGACCACTTTATGAGTAACTAAAGACAATAATTAGTATGTAAACTAATCACCATCTAAAGAATACTAGAAAGAAATCAAAGATATCACAAGAAGAAAGTACATTATACCTCAAACTGTGAACTAGTAAAAGTTTAAAGATAAATTCTCAAAGAACAAGTCACAAAGGTTCAATAGAACTCTCTCAAATATTATTAATATCTATCTAACTGTCTTTCATGAAAGAAAAAAGACTCCTATATATATTATAGAGTCCTTGGACGTCCAAGACTCCGTAGGTTAGGCCCAAGGAGTATCCAAAACCTAGAAAGAAAATTATAAGGTAAATCCTACTCTAGAAAGGAAATAAAGTTACTTTAACTAGAATAGACTTAGTACTTCTAGGAAAACATTAAATGGTACTAGGATACCTTAAATAGAACAAGCAAAACATTAACAACCTATATATAAATAAGGAAATAAGTTAAAATCTAGCTAGGAAAAGTATCTTGACAAATTTGGAAAGTTTGACTAGTCTTCTCTGCAAACTTGGGCGGAAAGCAAACTTTTTTGTGGTTGATTCTTTGACTCTTCTTGGCCTTATTTGCAATGAAATTTAACCCTAAAATTCTTTATCTTGGACTTGAATTTGGGCCACCAAATAATTGTACCATTTGGATAATTCATCCTTCTTAGGCTTTAGCTCTTCTTCCCCAAGAAGACACCTTTGGATTTGCAATTGAAGCCCATTGAGCTTATCATTAAACTCCTTGGTTTGAGATCATGTTATGGGGGTCCTTTGATCTTCTAAAGATTCAACCTTTTCATCCTTGTCCTTAAAAGGAGTAGAGCTTTGTGTGATGCTATTATTCCCCTCTTCTTCTAGAGAATTCATCCTCGAATTCAAATCTATATCAAAATGGGAAAGATCAGAAACATTAAAAATAGTACTAACTTGGAGCTCACCAGGAAGATCAAATTTATAAGCATTGTCTCCAATCCTTTCAAGGACTTTGTATGGCCCACTTCCTCTAAGATCTAGCTTGGTGTTTTTTTTGGAAGGAAATCTTTCCTTTCTCATATGCACCCAAACCAAGTCACCAGGTTTAAACACAACATATTTTCTTCCTTTATTCCTTTGCAATGTAACTTCCTTATTTTTCTTTACAACTGCAAGTCTTGATTTTTCATGAATCTTCTACATTATGTCAGCCTTCTTTCTACCATCAAGAATAGAAAATCATTAGTAGGTAAAGCCAGTAAATCAAAGGGGTAAGGGGATTGAATCATTGTGCAACTTCAAAAGGAGTCTTACCAGTAGAAGAATGAAAGGTCCTATTATAAGCAAATTCCACATTAGGCAAGTAATCTTCCCAAGAAGTCAACTTTCCTTTCAAAACAGCCCTCAACATATTCTTCAAAGTTCTATTAACCACTTCTGTTTGCCCATCAGTTTGTGAGTGACATGATGTGGAGAATAGCAATTTAGTTCCTAACTTTCTCCAAAGAATTCGTCAAAAGTGACTTAAAAACTTGGCATCCCTATCACTGACAATAGTTATAGGTATTCCATGCAATTTAACCACTTATTTTACAAACAAGTCAGCCATATGAGATGCATCATTAGTCTTTTTACATGGAATAAAATGAGTCATTTTAGAAAATCTGTCTACTACCATAAATATATAATCCTTACCATATTTAGTCCTTGGAAGCCCCAATATGAAGTCAATAGAAATATCAATCCAAGGAGAACTAGAAACAGGTAAAGGAGAATAAAGACCATGTGACAATGTTCTAGACTTGTGTTGATTACATTCAAGACAATGAGAACATAGTTTTTCCACATACTTTCTCATGCTAGGCCAATAAAAATGTTCAAAAAGTATTTCCAAAGTTTTAGGCACTCCAAAATGTCCCATTAGCCCTTCGCAATGTGCTTCCCTAACAAATAGTTCTTGCAAAGACCAATTAAATAGAAATTCATCTTGAAGATTAAATTTCTCAAAAGGACCCAACTTACATTCATCAAAAATTTTACCAAAATCAGCAATCACATTCTCCTTTCCTTTTTTGTAGGCACTTACATAAGGAAAAGTTTCAATAAACTCTACCCATTTAGAATGCTTATGACTAAGTTTACCTTGGCTCTTCAAGTACTTCAATGACTCATGATCAGTCTTGACCATGAATTCTCGAGGCCACAAGTAGTGCTGCCATGTAGCTAACGCCCTTAGCAAGGCCACAAGTAGTGTTGCCAAGTAGTTCAATGTTTCTCCACTTAGCTTTTCACTAAAGCAGGCAATTGGCTTGGGGTCTTACATCAAAACAACATCTATGTCCTTACCAGAGGCATCACACTCAACTTCAAAAGACTTAGAAAAATCAGATAATTAATTGCAAAAGAGGAGCAGAACATAATTTTTCTTTCAGCAAGTTAAATGCATCATCTTGTTCCTTTCCCATGGAAAATCTTATCCTTCTTAATAAATTTAGTTAAAGGAGAAGCAATGGTGCTAAAGTCCCTCACAAACCTCCTATAAAAACTAGCAAGACCATGAAAACTCC
This sequence comes from Solanum clarkiae, assembly GCA_011800125.2. Lineage (NCBI taxonomy): Eukaryota > Viridiplantae > Streptophyta > Magnoliopsida > Solanales > Solanaceae > Solanum > Solanum clarkiae. The sequence continues at coordinate 33,250 of JAABOM020064218.1, read as the reverse complement.
TAACTTCAGTTACACTATTAGGTCTAGGCCATTCTTTAGTTGCTTTGATTTTATCACCATCTACTTCAACTCCCTTAGAACTGACCACAAAGCCTAAGAAAACTACATGATCCACGTAGAAAGTACACTTTTTAAGATTAGCAAATAAGCGCTGATTTCTAAGGACTTCAAAAACTTATTTTAGGTGCTCTAAATGTTTATCTAGATTTTGAGAAAAGACCAAGATGTCATCAAAATACACCACAACAAATTTTCCATGAAAATCTTTGAAAACATGATTCATTAGTCTCATATATGTGTTGGGTGCATTTGTTAAGCCAAAAGGCATAACTAACCACTCATAAAATCCATATTTGGTCTTAAAAGTAGTTTTCCATTCATCTCTATGATTCATACAAATCTGATAGTAACCACTTTTAAGATTACTTTAGAAAAGATTGTGGATCCATATAATTGATCTAGCATATCATCAAGACGAGGGATAGGATGCTGATACTTTACCATTATCTTTTTGATGGCTCTGTGATCCACACACATCCCCCGGGTTCTATCCTTTTTGGGTACCAGTAGGATAGGAATAGAACATGGGCTCATGCTCTCTCGAACAAAAACTTTTTTAAGCAATGTTTCAACTTGACTTTGTAATTCCTTGGTCTCTTCAGGACTACTCGTATAGGCAGGCCTATTAGGTAGTTGAGACCCAGGCACAAAGTATATATGGTGCTCAATCCCTCTCAAGGGTGGCAACCCCTTTGGAGTATCATGAGGAAAAGCATCTTCAAAACTCTGCAAAAGAGAAGAAATATTATTTGGCAAAGAAGGAGTTAGTTCTTCAAAGTTAATCAATATTTCTTTATAAGTAAGTAGTACCATGGGTAGCCCCTCCAACATTCAAACACTCTTTGGATTTTGCATAAAGACTCTCTTTTTTCTTTTTCTTAGCCTCTTTCCTCTCACCAAAACTTTTTATTTTTTCACTCAAATTGTCTTTTACCTCTTTACTCAGCTCGCTGCTCTCTCTCTCTCTCTCTTTTTCTAGACCATCTCTCTTTTTTTCTATCTCTTGGCCCTTTTCTTTTTCCTCAAACTCACTTTTTATCTCTTCCATTTGCTCTCCAATTGTTTCCCTCAATCGTTTTTGATCTTCAGACACTTGTGAAGGAGATAATGGTGTAGAGTAAATTTCTTACCTTTATATAGAAGAATTGTGCCTACTCTTTCTCCCATGATGAGTAGTATCCCTATCATATTGCCAAGGTCTGCCCAGTAAAACATTGAATAAAATCATGCATTGTTTGTTCACTTTTACCTCTCCACTATCGTTCAACCATTTTGGAGCCTATATAGTATTTCGTGCATATAATTCCTAGCTTATCTACCAAATATGAACTCACCACATCTGCACAACTTCCCCCATCAATAATCATACAAGAAGTCCACCACTTTATTCCACATCAAGTATGGAACAAATTCTCCCTCTGTCCTTTATCACTACGACCTAAAGTCATAGTCATAATCCTCCTAACCACTATAATTATGGCATCATTGGGCAGTTTTAAATCATCTTCCTCACTTACACCTCTTCCCTCTTCTTCTTCCCTCTCACTTTTTTCACTTCATAGTCTCCATTCTCTCTAAGTAAGATGTTTCTTCTACTTGAAAATTCATGCATCATATGACCCCTCTCATGACGTTTATGACATTGAATAGAACTAGAAGGTTTAGAAGATCTAGGATTGAAGGTTTTACCTCCCTCGTCAACTTTACCTTTACCTCTATCTTCTTGAGCTTTAGAAGGAGCCTTTCCATCTTGATTTGACCATGGCTTCTTAGGGATGGAGTTAGGACTATTTCTCCATGAGTTAGGTTGCTGCTTTTTCTTGATTTGTTTTTCTATTTTAACAGAAAAATCAACTAACTCATCTAAAGTTACATATTGTTGTATCTCTACTACATTAGCTATTTCAGAATTTAAACCATTTAAAAATCTAGCCATTGTAGCTTCTTCTTCCTCCATGCAATTAGCTTGGATCATAGCAATATCTATGCTTTTGAAGTACTCATCGACCGACATGGAACCTTGCTTCAAGTGTTGAAGGCGAGATTGCAACTCTCTTTGAAATATGATGGCTCAAACCTCTTCCTCATCACCCTCTTCATCTTTGTCCAAGTAGAAATAGGTGGTAGCTCATCTTGCACTCTGTCCCTAGCAAGCTTTATCCACCAAGAAGCAGCATAATAAAAAAACTCAACAATAACAAGTTTAACTTTCTTACCCTCATAGTAGTTATTACAATCAAAAATGGCTTCAACTCGTCTCTCCCAATCAAGGTACAAGTCTAGGTCCCTTATTCCCTTGAAAGATGTAATATTCATTTTTATACTACTTATATTATCATCTTCTACTCTATATCTATGTCCCCTCCTATCTCTTCTTTCTAGATTAAGTTCACCATCAAAATCATCATTATAATATTCAAGATTTACAAAAGGAACATGAGGTACATTTCTTCTAACTTGTGCTCTAACATTATTGGATGGTACAACATTATTCTCCCTCCTAATTGCAGCTATGGTCTCATTCTTCTCGGTAATCATATTTCTCATCTCTTGAAATTGAAGGTTCCCATATCTCTCGAATTGTTGGTGCATAGCTTGAAGGGTGAAGTCATTCCTTCCTTTGATCTCAGCTTCTTAACGAGCCCTTTCTTCATCACCACCTGAGTTAGACATCTTAAAGGAAAATATCAATCACACACTTAATATGGCTTTTACCCTCTTTTAAACTTACCACACTTGCCTTTTCCCCCTCAAATAACCATTGAAAAATAGTACTTTGTAGACTTATAATTAAACCCAAACAAGTATCAAGTTCTTAGTAATAAAGTACAGATTTTGGGGTACAAAAGAAAGTAAAGAACTAGTCCTAGAACAAGTAGGATTTAGTTGAAACAAATGACGAATAAAAAGGAACTTACTTAGAATTATATAAGAACAAGAAAAAAATTTTACGTGTCCTCAAAGATTTAGTATCCCCTCTTCTTAATTCCTTTTTATTTATAAATACTAATGCATGATTTTGAGGGTAAGTAAACGGATTTCTTGGTGAGCAAGTTATCTCCTTTTTTAAACTTTTTTTTTTTACTTTTTTTTGCTCTTCATATTTGAGAAATCGCAAGATTTACTAAGAAAGGAATCTTGATAGAACTGCTCTGATACCACTTGATAGGATCGAGGTTAGAAACAACACTAATATGGAGTGAATAGAATGCGGAAGCAACAACAAAAAAGTAAAGATAAAAACTAATTAAAGTTATGGGAAATTCAAAGGAAAGATTCAAGAATTTCCAACAAATTGATATTCTAAGGTCTTGACAAGATCAAAGTAACAACGTAAAGATATAAGGAAGAAATCTAATGCCTTTATTTGAGAAAACAAATCAAAACATTGGATTCGAATCTTGACAGCTTTCTGAGTAAATAAAAACAATAATTAGTATGTAAACTAATTACCTTCTAAAGAATATCAAAAGAAATCAAAGATATCACAAGAATAAAGTACTTTATATCTCAAACTATGAACTAATAAAGGTTTAAGAATAAATTCTCAAAGAACAAGTTACAAAGGTTCAATAGAACTCTCTCAAATATTATTAATATCAATCTAATTGTCTTTCAGGAAACAAAAAAGATTTCTATATGTTTTACAGGGTCCTTGGACATCTAAGACTCCTTAGGTTAGGCCCAAGGAGTATCCAAAACCTAGAAAGAAAATTACATGGTAAATCCTACTCTAGAAAGGAAATAAAGTTACCTTAACTAGGAATAGACCCAGTATTTCTAGGAAAGCATTAAATGGTACTAGGATACTTTAAATAGAACAAGAAAAATATTAATAACCTATATATAAACAAGGAAATAAGGTAAAACCCACCTAGGAAAAGAATTTTGACAAATTTGGAAAGTTTGATTAGTCTTCTGTGCAAACTTGGGCAGAAAACAACATTTATTGTGGCTGATTCTTGGACTCTTCTTGGCCTTATTTGCACGAAATTTAACCCTAAAATTCTTCATCTTGTACTTGACTTTGGGCCACCAAATAATTGTACCATTTGGATAATTCATCCTTTTTGGTCTGTAGCTCTTCTTCCCCAACAAGACACCTTTGGACCTGCAATTGAAGCCCATTTAGCTTATCATTAAACTCCTTGGTTTGATATCTTGTTATGGGCCTCCTTTGATCTTCTAAAGCTTCATCCTTTTCATCATGTACTTCAAAAAAGTAGAGCTTTGTATGATGCTATCACCTTGGCTTGGGTTGTGACAGATATATGGATTTTTATGCCATGGGCTTGACTCTTATTATGTCTATGTATTATTAAAGACTTCCCTTAGTCCCTTCTTCTATCTTATGTGTTGAGTGCGTGTTCTATTGTTGAGATGGAAGTCCTAAATCCCTATTGCCCCCATAGCGTGAGTCATACTTACTCGCCCTTTAGACCTTACTTGTTATATGATCCATGCTAATCCTCTTTCCCATGGCATCCCCATAACTTGAATCTAAATGTCCCATTTTCCCTAGAACTATTTGTTACTTGTTGTTTATTTACTAAGCTTCCACAACCAAGGATGTGCTATCTATGCCTAAGAGGCCTGTTAGGGGGTTCCTTCGGGTTTCTCATTCTCCGTGTCATGTCTATGCTTGGGCTTGGGTCATGACAATTACATTGATATGAACTCCTAAGTTCCGCTTAAAATAACCCAAAATGACATAGTATTGAGTTAAAAGGATAGACAAAGACTAAAATAACTCTAAAAACTAACTACAGGACAGGTTCTATTGACATATTCTATGGTTTGTAGAGCATCTCATGGATCATACAAAGCTTCTGTGGAAGTTAGGGTATAAAGTCATGTCTCTAAAGTTTTTCAATAGGCTCAGTTTATGTGTCATCGATGGGATTATGAGCTGTCCAAAAAGATTTGGTAGATATTGGAGTGGCGATAAGTGATCTTTGAAGTTGGGTCTACGACCAAAGTTTTATGGCCGTAAAAATATCTATGGACCATGTTGTTCGTCCATAGAAAAAGTACTAAGGCTTGATAGTTGGACCTCATTTGATGAACTTGTTTTATGCTCGTGGTTTCTTTCATGAGCCGTAGAATTTCTTCATAGAACTTCCTCTTAACGTCAATTATTTCCATGTCTTGGTGGTTTTCCACAAACCGATCGATGTCACGCACAACCCCTTTATAAAAGTCAAACCCCTTCTTTTATACATTTTGATGTTTGAGGACTCACTTGTATGAGCACGAACACAACCTATAATCATTTTGTTATCCGTAAAAAGGGCTCATCTTGTCTAAAACCAATTCTCCTGATTTTTGAATCTATTCTACAAGGGGTCATTTATGGCCTTTAAAATGTTGTACAAACTGTAAATGTATTCTATGAATCTGAGGCTCTCCGCTCCTATCTTGCCTCTACCAGAAGTATTGGAAGGGTTTGTTGTGTATTGTGATACCTCCAGGATTGGTTTGGGTTGTGTTTTTGATGCAAAACGGTAAACTGATAGCCTATACTTCTACGCAACTCAAAATGCATGAAACGAATTATCCTACTCATGACCTTGAATTGGCCGTCGTGGTTCTTGTTTTGAAAATTCGATATCATTATTTATATGGGATGCATGTTGATGTGTTTACTGAGCATAAGAGTCTGTAATATGTGTTCACTCAAAAAGATCTCAACTTAAGGCAAAGAAGGTGGTTAGAACTTCTTAAGGATTATGATATTAGTGTGCATTATCATCCTAGTAAGGCTAATATTATGGCGAATGCTTTGAGTAGGGTGTCTATGGGTAGTCTAGCTCATGTGGATGGTGGGGGCAAAGTGGTTACTAGGGAGGTCCATCGGTTGGCTAGATTGGGGGTTAGGTTGGAAGTGGTTGATAATGGTGGTATTGTGGTTGTTGACGGCTCAAAGTCTTCCTTGGTTGATAAGGTAAAAGCAAAGCAAGATCTTGATAACTCCTTGTTAGAATTGAAGGCCTTGGTGAAAGAGGGCAAGGTGGAGATTTTCTCCTAAGGAGGAGATGGTTCCCTTAGGTACCAAGGTAGTTTGTGTGTGTCTTGTGTTGATGACTTAAAAGAGAAGATCCTTGATGAGGCTCATAATTCTTCCTATTCTATTCACCCCGGTTCTACCAAGATGTATAGGGATTTGAGGGATGTGTTTTGGTGGGGATGTATGAAGAAAGACATAGCCAAAATTTGTATCCGTTGTCATAGACTATACCAACAAGTCAAAGCCGAACACCAAAGGCCAGGTGGCCTAACCCAAGACATAGAGACTCCTACTTGGAAGTGGGAGGAAATTAACATGGATTTTATGATTGGGTTACCTAAGACTAGAAAGGGTTTTGATTCTATTTGGGTTGTGGTTGATAGAATGACAAAGTCGGCTCATTTCCTACCAGTTAAGAGTACTTATGGGGCCGAAAACTATGCTAAATTATACATTCATGAGTTGGTGAGATTGCATGGGGTTCCCTTGTTTATCATATTGGATCGTGGTACTCAATTTACTTCACACTTTTGGAGGTCCTTCCAAAGAGGTCTTGGAACCAAGGTAAAGCTTGGTATGACCTTTCACCCTCAAACGGATGGCCAAGCCAAAAAAAACTATCCAAACTCTTGAGGATATACTTAGAGCTTGTATTTTGGAGTTTAAGGATAGTTGAGATGATCATCTTCCATTAATAGAATTTGCTTATAACAATAGCTATCATTCTAGCATTAGTATGGCTTATTTTGAGGCCCTCTATGGTAGACGTCGTAGATCACCGATTGGGCGGTCTGAAGTGGGAGAAATGGCTTTGTTGGGTCCGGATCTGGTTTTGGAGGCTATGGAGAAGGTAAGGTTGATTAGAGAAAGGTTGAAAACAGCCCAAAGTCATCAAAAGTCCTATGTCAATGTGAGGAGAAGGGAGCTTGAATTTAAAGTTGGTGATTGGGTCTATTTGAAGGTCTCATCCATGAAGGGTATGGTTCATTTTGTTAAGAAGGGTAAATTAAGTCCAAGATTTGTGGGTCCTTATAGAGAGTTGAGGAGGATTGGTAAGGTGACCTATGAGTTAGAATTGCCTAGTGAAATAAACTTGGTTCATCCGGTGTTTCATGTATCCATGTTGAGGAAATGTGTGGGTGATTCAAATGCTATTGTCCCATTGGATGTTGTGGGTGTGGTTGAAGACAACTTGACTTATGAAGAAGTTCCAGTAGAGATCTTGGATAGATAAGTGAAGAGGTTGAGGAACCAGGGTGTTGCTTCCATTAAGGTCCTTTGGTACCAACAAGTCGAAAGTGCTAAATGGGAAGCCGAACCGGACATGCAAAAGCGATATCCATATTCCATTCACTCAAGCCTAAGGTACTAACTCTAAGTTCCCCTATGTGATTTCAAGTCTTATGTTTCAGCCCCTATGTTATTGCGCATTCACGTCTATATTGACAAAGTTCATGGTGATTTTAATGCTTATGTTGAGATTTTTGAAAATGGTTATTAAGTGTATTGTTCCATTCTTATTGGGGCTGATTTCTTCATGATTACTCTTCTTATGTACATTTCTTTGACATTTGAGGATGAATGTTCCCAAGGGGAGATATTGAAATGACCCCAAAAAGTGCCTGAAAATGTGCCTCAGAAGTGCCCGGAATCATAATTTCCATATATCACAAAATCTGTGTATGACATCGAAAATTGACTTCATATTCTTGATTAGGGGGAAAAATTGAGTGGAAAATGAGTCTTACCCCAATTTTAGAGCAAACGAATCACAATTTGAAATTTCCAAAATGCAATTTCTAGTGAGCTGTGCACACCCCTAGTGCGATGCGGTTGGGGCGCGCCACAATGTTATTTTGTGCAGTTTTTTTAGTTCAGTCCAAGACTTTTGGGTCTTGGGCCTATTTTTTTCTATGTGTGAAAATACTTATACTTAGCCATATTTCACCTTCATATCAGACATTCCCCAATACTCTCTCAAACACTTAGACAAATATTTCATCCCAAATTTCAAGTCCCAAAACTCATTCAGATCTTAATGATTTCACTCAAGCTTCAAGTCTCTATTTCCAATCTTCATCAAGAATTCTCTAAAGTCAAGGTATGTGGGTTTCAACCATTGGATCCTTTCATCCATGGTGCCCAAGCTTCTTTTTCACCTAAATTACATGTTTCTAATTTGATTTTACTTATGGGTCTTCCATTATGAATTTGACTATGACTATGTTGGGGCTTTGTAAAAGTGTGACTGTTTATGCATGTTTTGGGCTATGAATCTTAGATCTATTTTGAAATTTGATGAAAGATTTTGATGTTTATTGCATGAGGGTGTTACCAAGTGTTGGTGGGTGGTTTTACATTGAATATACTTGCCATGGTTTCACTCTTGAATTACATAGTTTTACACTAGCATTGCAACCCCACCAAGTGTTTGATAAAATATCCGATAATGTATCTTGTGTTGTTGGAGGCCTAAAGCTTGACCTATGGGTTAAGTGACTTTATGATGATGAAAGGGTGATATGTATATGTTGATTCCATGAGAAGTATCTATTTTGTTTTGAGTTGACCATAGCCAATTGAGGGGTGATGCTTCAATCGCCTCTGATGGGGGTGGTAAGCCATCAAGCAATTAAGGGGTTGGTACCTCAATCACTTCCGGCGGAGGGTGGTCATATCCATCAACTAATTGAGGGTTGGTACCTAAATCTCCTTGGATGGGGGGGTAAGCCATCAACCAAATGAGGGGTTAGTACCTCAATCACTTCCCATGGAGGGTGGTCATGTCCATTAACCATGTGACGGGTTGGTACCTCAATCACCTCTAAGGGGTGGTCTACCTTACCTTCCAAGTACTAAGTTGCTTGGACTATGACGACGGTCTATTCCTACACATGTAATATGTTCTATATATAGGCATGTTTAGTTCAAGTATCATTCATGCATGTCATATTGCTATATGTTCATCTATTGCGTAATTATGCATTTTGACTATGTTGTCTATCTATTGTTGCATTGCATCCTACATACTTAATACATTCAAACATACTAACGCATACTCTATGCCTACATGATGTTACCATGTAGGAATCGGAGCTCCACTTGATCATCCTCCTCCTCCACATGGCTAATGTGATATCTCTCCAAGCAAGCTGGTGGGTCCTCAACTTCGAGGACATACTTCACTTGATTTACGCTATGTCGATACTCTCTTTCCTTTATGGTATACTTTGACTATGAGGGTGAGCCCGTTGCTTGTCTTGGCCCCCGCTAAGTTCTATGTTTAGAGGTGTTGTTGGACAAGTTATATGATGATGCTCTATGTCTTGACTCTCTTGAATCTATGATGTTTTATGATATGAAAGATGTCCCTTAGCCCTGTTTATCCCTATTTACAATCTCTTGTTGTTATTTCATTACTTCCACGACCGAGGATGTATAATAATATTTTGAGAGGCTTGTTTGGGGTCACTTTAGGTTCCCCATGTGTTGTGTCACGTCTAGGCCCTAGACTTGGTTTGTGTCATAACTAAAGGAAATGTTGGAGAAGGGTTTCATCAGACCTAGTGCAAGTTTTGTCTAGATGAGGTTGCATTCCTTGGGCATGTGGTATCTAGATAGGGCATCAAAGTTGATCCTAAGAACATAGAGGTGGTAAGAAATGGGCCAAGGCCATTGACTCCTACTGACATAAGGTGTTTCTTGGGTCTAGCTTGTTACTATAGACGATTTGTCCAAGACTTCTCCACAATTTCATCTCAACTCACCAAGCTAACTCAGAAGAAGGATATGTTTTTGTGGATGGATGAATACGAGAAGAGATTTTATATCTTGAAGGCGGTTGACTTCAGTCCTTATATTGACATTTCCAAAAGAGAATGATGGGTTCGTCATGTAATATGATGCATCAAGGATTATGTTGGGTTGCATACTAATGCAAAATGGTAAAGTGATTGCCTATGCTTCAAGGTAGTTGAAAGTGCATGAGAAGAATTACCTGACCCATGACCTTGAGCTCGTGTGGTGGTTTTTACCTTAAAGATTTGGCAACATTATTTGTATGGAGTTCGTATGGATGTTTTCACTGACAATAAGAGTCTTAACACGTGTTCACCCAGAAGCATCTCAACGTGAGGCAATGAATTTTGTTAGAGCTACCTAAGGATTCTGATATGAATGTTAAGTACCACTCTGAAAAAGCCAATGCAGTAGTTGACGTCCTTAGTAGAATTTTCACAGGCAGTGTGTCCAATATAGAAGATGATGGAAAAAGGATGTTGCTAAAGATGTTCATAGGTTGGCGAGGTTGGTAGTGAGATTGAGTGAGTCCGACAATAGTGGTGCAATGGCTCTTCATGGGTTGGCATCTTCTTTGATTGATGAGGTTAAGGCCAAGCAAGATCTTGATCCCACTATGGCTGAGTTGAAAACCTTGATAAACGATGGTGATGAGAAGGGAAATCGAGTCTTGGATATGTAGGACCTTAAGGTGTTTAGAAGAATGGGAAAAATAGTGTGTGAGTAGGATACCCAACGAGTTACACGTGATTCATCTGGCTTTCCAAGTATCGATTTTGAGGAAATTCATGGGTGACCCAAGTTCCATAGTTCCTTTGTATGATATGAACATTGAAGAGGAATTTGAGTTACAAAGAGATGTCGGTAGAAATCCTAAACCGACAAGTGAAGAAGCTAAGAAACAAGGAGATCGCATCCGTCAAGTTACATTGGAGGAAACCAACAAGTTGAGGATGCTACATGGGAAGTGCAAGTTAATATGGTGAAGTATTATCAACATCTATTACACTCTACGCATGCCTAAGGTACCAAGAGATTCTTCCAAAACATCAAGTTCCATGCATTTTAGCTTCTCATGATGTATGCGGTTATTTTGATTTTTATGGATTATTTTGAGACATGTTATAAAGTATGAAATCTGAAATTTTTGAGAAATGATGCTTGACATGTTTTCTGCATGCATACAATAGCCTGATAGTTTACTCTTTAGATCCTGCTGTTAAGTACATTCAAGGATGAATGTTTCCAAGGGGGAGATATTATAATGACCCCTAGTTTATGAGACCTAAATGTAGGAAAGTTGGCTTGAAAAATCATGGAGAACCTGGATTACGGGACCCTTTATGGCTCGTAAGTTGTTCTACAACCAGTAAGGTCATTTCTTTAACATAAAACTTCAGGAAGGGGAAATGTTTCCAAGTGTGGGGTAACACATAGACCAAGTTACCGCCTGTAGGTTAACCTACGACTTGTAGAAAGGGTCGCGAGTGGGACCCAAGAGATGAAGCAAATTTAGAGTTTTCAAGAAGCTGAAGTATGAGTTATCAAATGGCTCGTGGAATGAGACACAACCCGTATAAGGTTTCGTGTAATGAGGTCAAGAATAAGGTGAAAATTTGGCTAAGTGTGGAAGGACTCTACAAGTCCAACCACGTCTGGTAAGTACTTCCATAAGACGGACTATCTGACGTCGTTTTCATTTCAGAAAAAGTCAGATTTCACGACTCTCAAGTGTGCCACTAGATGAGGGGACATATGGCACATAAGTCAATATATGACCCGTGATTGGGGGTCTTATAAAAGGCATTTAATAGTTATTAATAAGGGGTAATTCAGTCTATTTCATCAATTCTATTCCTAAACCATATCATTTTGGGGATGGGAAAGGAACCTATAATAGCTTTCAAGCCCTAGTTACCATCATTCTACACCCTCAAATTCCTAAATGCAAAAGAGCTCTCAATAATAGGCAAGAACAAGATTAGGGTTTTCAAGTTCCTTCCCCTAAGGCTTAAATTCTGATTCTCTCTAGTTCCCAGATATGTGAGTTGATTTAAGGGTATCCTTTCACCCATTAAGTTCCCTACTATGCATTTCACCTTTTCTTTAAGTTCCCCAATTTAAATGCATACCAATGATAATTTCATGATTTTTAAGTTATTATATGATATTCATAAAGTTCAATGATACTTTGCTAAGAAAAAATATGTGTATATTTGAAGTAGGATGTTGATTCTATGATGTGTTTTGATATGATAAAGTTTGGTCGATTTCGATGTTCTATTTTAAAGAAATTTCTTAAGACTTATGTGATTTATGATTGTTTTATGCATCAACAAAGCCCCCTTTATTTACAATGAATGTTTTCCCTGAATTATGACTATGATTGAGGCATTGGTGAAGAGCTTCAAAGTTAATGTTTACCAAAGATATATGTATGGTGATTATTTTCCTAAAAGATGTTTAGAGAGATTCTTAAGTTTGAGCTACTCATATTATTACTACTTATAATTCTAAAAGTATGTTTTTAATGAATTTCGTGGGATGAATTAGCATTGAGAGGACTAGAGATCAGGTCTCGTCCCATTAGTTGAGGCATGATCCTTTGAAGCTAAATCTCAATGTCCTTAACTATGGGCCACCAGAGGATCCTTGTAGGCTAGGCTAGTGGATTCATGCATGACTAAAAGTTATGAAAGATGTTATTGCAAAGTTACTAAATTTTGGATATCTACCTTGGCAAGTAAATTCCCGTTTTTATAATGGAAAAAAGTGCATCGGCCTTTTCCCAATGAAAGTAGTTCATTGGATTTTATGTAGTAGCAGACATGGTGTTACGGTCAGTTATGGTCCATTCCCACAAGTTTACAGGATCTTATGATGTCTTTACTTCATGTGTTTCCTTATGTGTTGCCTCATATTGACTTGAGCCTTATTCCTTGTCCATGTTTAAGCTATTTCATGACTCTTTAATCTTTTGAACATGCATAACAATGTTTAATTATGATGGTATTACAATTTTATCCATGCGTTGCATCTCATATGCTTAGTATATTTTAATGTACTAATGCATATTTGCCTGCATGATTTAACCATGTAGGGATAGGTACTCCTCCACTAGCTTATGGCTAGTAGTTGGCGTTTGAGACTAACTTATTGTTGTGGTGAGCCCTTAGTTCGAGGCTCCACCTATTTTTCAATCCTTTATGTATTTTGTTCTAGATAATGTATTTATCGCCCTCCTAAAAATTTTACTTTCTATATTGTCTATTATTGATGTCCTTTTCATTTGATGGAAACTGACCATACCGGTTCTGTTCATTACATATAGTTGTATGCTTATGGACAAATGTGCTTCTAATTTCCAAGTTTTTTAATGTTTCTTCACTGCATAAGATGGCCTATAGCCGCTTTCCTTTCTAAATTTCCAGAACATATTTCTATTTATTATCTACGAATGCTTGACATTCTTAGATGGCTTGGGTAAGGTGCCTTCGAGTATCTCATTCATCATGTGACGACTGGGCTCCTAGGTCGGGTCTTTATAGGATATGATGAAGCATTAATCGTATCTATTCCACTCCACTCAAGCCTAATGTATTGAGAAATTCTTCCAAAACCCCTAATTCCTTGTACTTTTGCTTAACATGATATATGCAATTACTTTTATGTTTATCGATTATTTTGAGACTTGTTTTAAGTGTGGATTTTTAAAATTTTATGAAATGATGTTTAAGTTGTGTTTTTGTATGCATGCTGAGTTGTTAGCTGATGATTTAATCTTTACAGCATGCCTTTAAGTACATTCGAGGATGAATACTCCCAAGGAGAAGATATTGTAGCGACCCACAAATTAGGAGCCTTAAGTGCAAAAAAGATAGACAGAAAATGACCTAAGATCAAGTCCACGAGGGGGACTTATGGCCCGTAGGAGTAGTTATGGTCCACAGGTTGGATGCTTAAACATGAACTTTAGGAAAGGGAAAAAGATTCCATGTATGGAGTAACCCACTGACCTAGGACGACCTATAGAAAGGGCGACGATTCGTAGATAAGGTTGTGAGTTAGACTATCAGATATGAAGGAAATTTGGAGTTTTTTGGAAGTGATTTACATGTTACTAGCATGACTCATAGATCAAAGCACAACCCATAGAATCCTTTCGTGGATAGGTCAACAAAAATGGAAAAAATGGCTAAGTATGGGAGGACTCTATGAGTCCAACTACGACCTGTATGTCCATGTAAGGTCCATAAGAAGATTTCGTGGATTTGAGTTCAATAAAATTGTTTCATGGAAATTTGAAAAGCTAATAGGACGAGCAGGACCTATGGTCTATGGTTCATTCCATGGACCATAAACGGGCTTTCGTAGTTTGAAATCTGATAGTTTTAATCAAGAGTAGTTTTGTCATTTCATTCATTTCTACCCCTAAAGCCTGTCATTTTTGGGAACAAAGGGACCCCAAAACCAACCCTTAAAGCCATAATCCATAAGTTATGCCCTCATTCTTCCGCTCTCAAATTTCCTAAAGCAAAAGGGAAACTCCTTTTGCATAACAAGAAAAAGAGGCTAGGGTTTCTGAAGGGGTCTTCTCCTCAAACAACAAATTCGTTCTTCCCAAGTCCTCTATGGTATGTGAGCTTTATTTACGGGTACCTCTCAACCCATAAAATCATATCTTAAGTATTTTACCTTTTTTTAAGTTTCTTTAAGATATTATGCATGCATATGATTTTGTCGTGATGATTTATGTTACTAAATGATATTCACGATATCCTATGATACTCTTATTAAGTATATACATGTATTTAAGTTGTTGATGATGACCTCCATGATGAGTCTGTTGTCGATGCGATGTGGACTGTTTTACTTGTCTTTAAAAAAGTACATTTACATGTTTTATCTGATTTATTATTATTCCAATTAAAAGCCTAGCCCACCTAGTTTTCAAGTAAAGCGTTGCATGATTTATGATGATGATTAGGGCATTTAAATGGTCTCAAGAAGGCCTATGATAAAGTCCCGAGGGATGTATTATAGAGGTATCTAGAGGTTAAAGGTGTTCCAGTGGTGTATATTAGGGTGATAAAAGATACATATGATGGAGCAAAAACTCAGGTAAGAACGGTGGGAGGGGACTCCAAGTATTTTCCTTTTGAGATGGGACTTCATCAAGAATCTGCATTGAGCTCTTTCCTATTCGCCTTGGTGATGGATGAGCTAATTCGGTCTATTCAAGAGGAGGTTCTATCATGCATGCTATTTGCAGATGATATAGTACTAATTGATGAGATTCAGGCTAAAGTTAATGATAGATAGAGGTTTGGAGACACGCTTTAGAAACCAAAGGGTTCAAACTAAGCAGGACCAAAACAGAATACTTGGAGTGTAAATTCAATGTAGCGAGGGATAAAGCAGGCATTGATATGAGTCTTGCCACTCAACCTATTCCTAAGAGAGAAAATTTTAAGTATCTTTGGTCCATCATCCAGAGTTGTGGCGATATCAAAGATGATGTCACACGTTGTATTGGGGCAACATGGATGAAATGGAGGTTCCCTTCTGGAGTATTGTGTGATAAGAAGATACCACCTAAACTCAAAGATAAGTTTTACAGGATGGTGGTTCAACCATCTTTGTTGTATAGAGTGGAGTGTTGACTAATCAAAAACTCACATGTCCAGAAGATGCAGGTCACGGAGATGAGGATGTTGAGATGGAGATGTGGGCATACCGAGAGTGATAAGATTATGACTGAGACCATTCGGGAGAAGCTCGAGGTAGACCCTATGGCTGATAAGATGAGGAAAGTGAGACTGTGTTGCTTTGGACATATATAGGTAAGGAGTACTAATGATCCTGTTAGGAGGTGCGAAAGATTGGATTTAGAAGATACACTGATGGGTAGAGGTAGACCGAAAAAGTATGGGGTGAGGTGATAAGACTCTTATGGTGAAACTTGATCTCACTATGGACATGACCTTAGATAAAAAGGAGTGGAGGTCACGTATTAGAATAGCAGACTAATAGGTTAGTAGGGGTATATCAATATATGACTTCGTGATATAGTGGGTTAGTAGGAGTAGTGATATCTTCACATCATATGTTGTCATTATTAATCCTATATTTATTTACTTTTAGCGTATTTATATTGCCTTTATATCTTATGTTGTCGTTTTCCGTCTTGATATGTTCATCCTATCGTATTTGCATACTATCATGTGCTTTCCTTTATTAGCCGCCCTTTTTATTCTATTTCTTTTCATTTCCTTTTTCCATATCTAGTTTATTCTGCTTATGGGTTTTTGAGATGACGGTTACCAGGAAACAACCTCTCTACCTCTATGAGGTAGTGGTAAGGTCTGCGTACATTCTACCCTCACCAGACCCTACTTATGGGATTCCACTAGGTATGTTGTTGTTGTTGATTAGTGCATTTAAGTTATGTTTAAAAGCAATCATTTTTCAAAGATATATGTATTAACATATTACCATAAAGGTGTTTAAGAATGGTCACCAAGATGAAATGATAATACTCACTTGGTGGTTCCTAAAATTTGAGCTACTCCTATGATTGCTACTTATTATTCTATGTTATGTTTTAAAGATTCTGTGGGATGACTTCATATTGAGTGGACTTGAGATTGGGTTTCATCCTATTAGTTGAGGCATAACCCATTATAGCTAAGTCTCAAAGTCCATAAATATGTGCCACCATAGAAGCCCTTGTAGGTTAGGCTAGTGGATCCACGTAGGTCATTTATATTATTAACATGTATGTGAAGTTGATGGAGTTCCACTCATCAAGTGGTCTCGTCATGTCGACGTAGAAGGTTATGTTTGCTTCATGTAGTAGCTCAAATAGTCTTACAGGTCGGTTAAGGTCATCTCCTACAAGTTTATGATCCTATGATATGTTTCCATTACATGTGACTTCCCATGTATTGCTCTCATTCATATTGAGATATATTATGTCTGCATGCGTTAGATCACTTTATGGATCTATCTATCATCTCATACATACCTCTATGTTATGTTTATGAATGATCACATTACAATTTCATACATGCATTGCATCTCACATACTCAGTACATTCCAACATACTAACGCATATTTTGCCTGCATGATTTAATCATATAGGAACTTGCACTCCTCCATTGGATTGTGGGTAGTATTCGGCGTTCAAGACTAGCACTTTTGATTATGGTGAGCCCTTAGTTTGGGACTCTACCATTTTCTCATTTCTAGCTTGAGTATTATTTGAGATGATATATTTAAGTCCCTTTTGAGGCATTTACTTTCTATGTTGTTAAACATTGGAGTGTTTTCTATTTTATGGAAATTGACCGTTACAAGTTTCGTCCATTGATATGTTCGTTGGTATGCTTTAGGGACTAAAATATGTTAGTATTCTATGTTTTTTTTTACTGTTGCTTGTCTTAAAAAGACCCATAGACCCATTCCCCATATTACATCTGCAATATTTATATGTTTATGCCTGCTTAAGATGGCTTGGGTGAGGTACCTTTGGGTATCTCATTCGTCATGTGATAACAAGGCCCTTAGGTCGGGTTGTTACATTACATGAGAAAAATAGAGAACCAATGTAATTAATTAGAAAACCAATATAATACCTTAGATGGTTGAACCAAATTAAGAACTCCAACCCATTCAAAATATTCTCATGATTATTGTGTAATCTGCCCATTCCAAATACTCAAAATTATGCAATTGTTGAAGATCTATAGATAAACTTTAAGTTTCCAACCTCAACCCTCAATTATAGATTGTAGAAAACAAATACCTACATCAACTAATGCACAATTAATCAAGAAATCAAAGACCCTCTACCAGATTCAAGCATTAGCAACACATGGTAAGTGAAGTAGAAATTATACCAAGATGCTCATCCATAATTGCAAACTTGAATTGCAATTGAATAATAAAAATAATTGTTTACGATCCCTTTTAACAAATTGTAGAAATCAAGTACTAAGAGCCTTTTTAGAATGACAAGTACAATATGAGTGTATATAAGTGTTGCTGCAATTGTTTCTCTGAATTGTTCCTCGAAATTCCTTCAAAATTGCTTTAAATGCCCTTTTGAAATCATCCCTGAAATACCGCTCAACAAGGCAAGTTGGGTAGCACTGACATGTTCAGCGATGTACGAACTTGTTACACTCATCGCCGAGTTGTCACTTGATTTTTGAATTTTTCTTCAAGTAATTTTAGCAACATTTGGTAATGCACTTTAACCTACTGATTTTGACTGATCATCTGTTGAATTGCCTTAGCATTGCTGAGTTAAGAGACACAAATTCTTCAATCCGTGGCCAGGGATCACATTTGATGGGCTTATGTAATGACTGCCAAAAACATTTTGTGATGCACAAAATCATAACGTGATACCCGACCTATGTCAATGCTCAATGGCTCGCTTCTGCAACATTGGACAATATCCGTGTCAATTAGTCGATGCGCCAAATTAAAATGGTGATGCCCAATTCGGTCACCTTTTATGCCTTTTGCCTCTTTTTCATTGTTTTTACATTGAACTATTCTTGGAAGCCGAACCTATCATTTATCAACAACATTAGTAAGATTCCAAGGTAGAATGATATGATGCTCCATCTAGGATCAATTATTAGTCCAAATCTATCACATCAAAAATCTTGAGGCCTTTAATAATGATTTTTCTGTAATAGGCGATATCATTGATGATGACTATTTGCTAAATCTTAGCACGGCCTTACAAAAATACGCACGGAAATCCTGGTCTTGAACTGGGAGAAATGCAACTTCATGGCCATGGAAAAGATCAATCCTATGCCATATGATATCTGATAGAGGGGAAGAGGTGGACAAAGCTATGCTAAAAATTATTGATATTCTGATGTCTATGAAAGGTATACGAATCTTTCTTTGGAATATCAGGTTCTATCACTGTTTTATTAAGCACTACTCCAGAATTGCACACCCTTTGTTGAAGCTATAGGAGAAAGAGCTAAAGTTTCATTCTAATGAAGCATGCATATAGGCCTTTGAGATGCAGAAGGAGAAGCTGGTGTCAGTAACTGTGATTATCGCCCCAGACGGTCCACACCATTTGACGTGATGTGTAGTGTAATGACACGGTCCAAGAGTCTAGGAGTAACTTGGCAAATGTGAACCCGAGAGTCCATAAACAAACCTCATAGTATCATATATGAATCATTGATTCAGAATGGTTTAATAAAATAATAAAATATAGTTCTAAGGGACGGTAAAGTAGGATTTCGCGCAATGGGAATGTCATAAGTATGACTCACGCTATGGAGTAGAATGGGACATAGGACTTTCCACAATTTGTCATCTCATCATACCATATCATCATATCGTAACCAATCAATAGATAGCCATAATCACAATGACTATAAACAATAGCATGACATGGCACAAATCTATACAAGATTCTACATGTTGTCCAACAATACCTCTAAGTCATAGAATAGGACGAGGGCCAAGACATGACCCGAGATCACCCTCAGAGTAAATAAAACATAAGGGGAAACAACATAATGGATAGATAGAGGGTTACTTCTCCTTGGATGATAGGACTCACCACAACAACTTTCACAATCTGAGATAACCATCGAGAGGTGGATGAAGATAGTCTTCGGTCCTTACATGGTTAGATCATGAAGACAAAGAGTATGTGTTAGTACATTTGAGTGTGATATTAATGCGGGCATGTAATGCATATGAACTCATTAAACCTACATTCAATGTTAGGTGAAAATGGCACATATATTGAAAGAATCATATAAGCAAGGAAGAGTAATATATCAATATTCCATGAAATCCATGATGTATGTAACGCCATAATACCTTAACATAGAGGGATGAGACCATAATCAATATCGCAAGGTAGTCTACCGCACACCTTTTGACCCGGTCATTTCATTGTTATAGTCACCTTCCTTACAACCTAGTCATTTCAGAAGAATCTTCCATATCATATCATAACCATCCCTTAAATAGGCATAAACATATACCTATGCTGGCACATAGTTATGGGACTTGGGTACTAAGCCCTTGGAGATAGCCCCTCCCCCCACATGTTCACTCGGTTCTTGGTCATCATCTCACAAGAATACATATATATGTGCATGCTTCCGAGAGACGCATAAGTCATTTCAAATCATATCAATGCATACTTGGCTCAAAAGCCAGCATTTTTCATAATCATGCACACTTGGGCTAAATAGCCAAATCACACTTCATACATACTTTTATTCATAGGAATAGCTTATTCACATATATACAAAATGGTGTAAATAGCCAAACTTTGCTCAAAGAGCAATATCATGGACATTATTTGATCACAATCTTTTTATAACCATCTTTTACAAAAAAACATATTCATAAACATACTTGGGTCTTAACCTACTTCATAATGTTCATAAAACTAATCCACCCGCATGTATGCATATGCCATGAATGATGAGAGAATAACATGGGAAATAGAGACTCATACTTAAATCAACGATAGAAATTGAAATTCATGTAAATACATAAGTAAATTCACATTTAAATCATATTTTAGATTAGCAATGCTTAAATAAACACTTAAGGGGACAATGCATATTCAAATTCTCATAATTTCAATGCAGTTAAATATATTAGGGCTAAAATCACTTTGAAAACATCAATTAAACATAGTCCATATCTCAATTGAATCAAATAAAGAATAATTTAAAAGAGCCCTACTCAAAGTAAGCTTAAATTTCATAAATCAAAGAGTAGAAGAGTTTGATTGAAAAAGAAGACCCGTCCTTATGCTCCAAACTAATCTCTAATGGCTCACTTGAGAGGAGTTCTTTAGATGATGAATTTGAATATTCCAAGTGTATGGAATGAATTTGAACAAGAACAGACAAGTATAGGTCTTTGCGGGGGGGGGGGGGGGGGGGGGTTGGGT
>JAABOM020064218.1:0-12408 GCA_011800125.2 Solanum clarkiae | reverse complement strand
TAGGATAGGTTAGAAAGTCATAAAAAACGACCCTTAGGAATAACAAAAATTATAAGAAAGCCATTAATGAAATGAGCTTCAAGAAGTTGCCAGGGGTCCCATCAAGAAGGCACACGGGTGGTGTGAAGCCACATAGACTATATAGGTCACCGTGAGGCAACACTTAGAAAATGTTACATTGGCTAAGTTCTGGGATGATGATTCCATACCTAAAAAATTTCCGGACAATGACCCTCACAGGACCCCTGACAAACCGTGTGGTGCTACATTGCCCGTATAGGGGTTTGTGTGTGAGGTGCATTAGCCAAAAAGTAGCTTTCAAGCCCATGGCTCCTACTGCAAGCCACGTCAGGGCCAGTTGTGAGTCCCACGAACTGTGAAGGACTCAATGAAGGGTCACTTCGTCTTGAACACTCCATAAGCCCAAATACACTATACACAAGGCCAAAGGCTACCTCAAGCACCTTCCCACAGCTAGTGGACTTCTCCACGACTCATGG
The DNA here is from genome assembly GCA_011800125.2 of Solanum clarkiae. Lineage (NCBI taxonomy): Eukaryota > Viridiplantae > Streptophyta > Magnoliopsida > Solanales > Solanaceae > Solanum > Solanum clarkiae. The sequence continues at coordinate 11,908 of JAABOM020064218.1, read as the reverse complement.
AGGTGGTCTTGTGATGAAATTGTTAGAACTCGTAAGTCCTTAATTGGTTCAAATTGGTAAAGTTTGGGATCAAATGTAAATTTCTTATAAAGTATAGTCCTTAAGAGTTATTGTTAGTGGGGTCATGGTTGTGGCTTGTTTTGATTGGAGCAAGTGGAGGAATTGGTGCCTATATATATGTGTATATTATCTCTTGTACAAGATAGAGCATTCCCCATACTTAGAAAAAAATTAGCAACCAGAGCAACCTCTCGGGTTGCTACAGTGAATCCAAAAAAAATTGCATTTTTTGAGTTTTTAATTATTTGACGCTTCAATCTTGGTATATTGGATCCCCTAAGTGGCGTGGAAGTGTTAGTTGGTCAAGAAAACGCTTGGTTTGACGGCTACGAAGATTTGAGTCTAGTAAAGGATTGTAAGGTATGTTAATTTCTAGCTTCTTTTACGTAAATTAGAGATTGTAGGGATGTTCGGGATGTGTTAAATTAAAGGTAAAACATGAAAATAGGGATGGTGGTTGGTTTGAATTGTGAATTTCGAATTTGGGGTTTGAATTGGGGACAAGCTTGCATATGTCGATATATTGTTTTATAGTTATGTATTTATGTTTATTCGACATGAAAATAGTCTTGTGGGGTGAAAGAAGTGTTGGGAAACTATGTGAATGTTTACATAAAGGCTAGCTCGAATTGGAGCCCCATTGAAAGTATAATGCTACGTTTTAACGTTGGGGGTTTGCGTTGGGCGTTGGAGTGATGTATTATAGTCCTTTGAGTATATAGGAAGGCTTGAATATGGTAGATATGTATTTTTATGTATGCTGCCCTGTTTTACTAATTATGTCGTAATAGCATTTTGTGGTGTTTTGATGTTGTGATGGTATTGGAGAGGATTTATTGATGTTGTAGGTGGTTGTTGTTATTGTTGATTGATTATTTGAGCCGAGTTGAATTCTTGGGGCGGCGTATTTTAAGGGGAGATGCTGCCGTAATTTTTATAAAATTTGAAACTAAAGAGTTAGGAGTTAAGACCCGATATGGTTGCTAATCGTCGGCGTTATCGTAATTTGTGTAGACGTTAGACATCCGAAAACATAGATTGGATCGGTCTTGCATTGGAGAAAGAAATCGAGGTATGTCTATTTCTTATCTCTTGGCATGTGTTGGTTAAACTTAGTCAATGTCGTACGTTTGAAAAAGAAAACAGAGAAAGAAAGAAATTCCTTTTTCACAATTTGGGTCTAAAATATAAGCTAAGTTCATTCTTTGCCGCTCTTATGCTAAGTTAATCCCATCCATAACTTTTGAGTCTTTAAAATCCATGAATAGTGTTCGTTTGATCGAAAGCCAAATAGTTTGGAAAGCTATGGGTTCAATTGTTCCGAAATCACTTTAAAAATTATTTTGAAGCCTACTCTAGTAATGTGCATGACGAAAACTAAATAAGTTCCTTTGAACTCACCTTTATGTGAGAATTTGGGAAAACAACTTTGGCAAAAATTTCATAAATGACCAACCTTTCGATTTCAAAAATGAACATTTTGCATATTACTAAGTTTTTGGAATTAGTTTGCATGCATGTGATTCTCACGACTCTATTCATGCCATTTTGGTCTCGTCCACCGGTTCCCGGGCCGGTTATTATCGTGCTTATATATAACTATATGTATATAGGTATATATATTACAAAGTAGGTTGGATACGGTGGGTCGGTTTGCCCATGGGCCGGCTGTGCTTAGTTGGAGACATAAGGAGCTGGGCTTGGGATGGCATCATGATATGTGGGTGCTGGGCCCCTTCGCCCCGGCTCACGTGAGTGCGTGGCACCATCGCCTCGGCTCATATATATATAACGGGCATGATGACCTTTACACATTATGATACATGAGTGCTTGGCCCCTTCGGCTCGGCTCACCTGATACTATGACGTGAGTGCGTGGCACCATCGCCTCGGCTCACCTATACTACAGTTGGGACTTGTGTTGGAGATTTCGGGATTTGAAACTTCTGGTGTTATCTATGGTATGGTGCGAGTTTGGAGGTCAAGACTTTTCCCCTAAGTCCCTTATCCCTATCTTATGCTCTTTGTTGTTGTTCAAATTCTTTCGCGAGCAAGGATGTGTAATGATATGCTAAGAGGCTTGTTTGGGGTCCCTTCGAATTCCTATTTGCCGTGTCACATCTAGGCCCTAGGCTTGTGCCGTGACACTAGGCCACCCGACCTTTGATGTTCGGCTTTGTCTTGTTGGCAATTGTGGCAACCGGCTACAAACTTGGCAATATCTCTCTTCATACCACCCCACCAATATATTTCCCTCAAGTCTCTATACATCTTCGTAGATCCGAGGTGAATTGAGTAGGACGAATTATATGCCTCTTCAAAATCAAATGCCTTAACCCATCAACATTACACTGACATAACCTATCTTGGTATCTAGAGGCACCAACTCCCCTTTGGGAGAAAACCTCCACTTTACCATCCTTCACTAAAGCTTTCAATTCTAGCAAGGCGGGGTCAAGGTCTTGTTTGGATTTGACTTCTTCAATCAAAGAAGATTTGGAACCATTAATAACCATCACACCTCCATTTTCAACTTCAGTCAACCTAACTCTCAACCTAACTAACCGGTTAACTTCCCTAGCCAATTCCTTATTGTTATCATCAATATGAGCGACACATTCTATGGACACTCTACTTAGAGCACTGGCCATGACATTAGCTTTGCCAGGATGATAGTGCATACTTATGTCATAATCCATAAGGAGTTCTAACCACCTTCTTTGCCTCAAATTGAGATCACTTAGTGTGAACACATATTGGAGACTCTTGTGGTCGATGAATACGTCTACATGAACCCTATAAAAATAATGAAGCCATATTTTAAAGCCAAATACCATGGCCGCCAATTCAAGATCATGGTTGGGATAATCCAGTTCATGCACCTTTAGTTTCCGAGAAGCATAGGCTATGACTTTGCCACTTTGCACCAATACATACCCGAAACAAACCCTTGAAGCATCACAATAAACCACAAATTTCTAACCCTTTCGATAGAGCCAAAATAGGAGCGGATGTAAGCTTGTCTTTCAACATTTTAAAAGTCCTTTCACATTCATCAGTCCAAATAAATTTTGCCTTCTTTGGTGTCAATTTTGTTAAAGGGGAAGAAATTGAAAAGAAACCATTTACAAATCCCACGAAGTACCCCGTTGAGCCAAAGAAACTCCTATTATCCGTTGGAGTCAAGGGCCTAGGCCAATTTGTTATAACTTCTATCTTCTTATGGTCCACTTTAATTCCATTACCCGCCACCACATGCCCTAGGAATGCAACTTCCTTCAACTAAAATTCACATATATCAATTTAGCAAACAACCTCTCATCCCTCAAAATTCGCAACACTACTCTCAAATGATTCACATCTCTTCACTTCGTGAGTAAATCAATATGTCATCTATGAAGACCACCATAAATATGTTAAGGTACTGTTTAAAGAACCTATTAATGAGATCCATAAGTATCACCGATGCATTTGTTAAGCCAAATGACATCACTACAAATTCAAAATGCCTATATCTAGTACAAAAATCCATCTTGGGAATATTGCACTCCCACACCCTCATTTGGTGGTATAAAGACCGAAGATCGATCTTAGAAAATTGACTAGCCCCTTGTAGTTGATCAAATAGGTCATCAATCCTTAGCAAGGGATACTTGTTCAATATTGTAACCTTATTGAGTTGTTGGTAGTCGATGCAAATTCTAAGCGAGCTTCTTCCTTACAAATAACACCGATTCATCCCAAGGTGTCTTACTAGGCCTTATAAAAACCTTCTCTAATAAATCTTTTAATTGATCCTTCAACTCCTTTAAGTCTACCAGAGCCATACGATAAGGGGGAATGGAAATGGGTTGTGTATCAGGGAGGAGGTCTATACCAAAATATATCTCCCTTTCGGGAGGGACACTAGGAAGCTCATCAGGAAAGACATCAAGAAACTCATTGACCACCAGAACCGACTCGATAGGAGGAACTTTAGACTCAATATCCCAAACCCTTATAAAATGGTAAATACAACCCTTAGAAATCAATTTATGGGCCTTAAGACAAGAAATTAACCAATCCTTAACCACCAAATTATGACCCTGTCACTTAAAGATGGGCTCATTAGGAAATTGGAACTTAACTTATGAGTTCTACAATCAATAAAAGCATGATGTGCATGTAACCAATCCATCCCAAGAATAATATCAAAATCTGCTATGTCAAACTCAACAAAATCACAAGGCAATACTTTATACAATATAGAGACAGACAACTCTTATAGACTCTTCTAGCAATAATGGACTCACCAACGGGGATAGATACCTCAAAAGGTTGACACAATAATTTAGGAAACACATAAAGCTTATTAGCAACAAAGGGAGTAATAGAAGAAAGTGGCGCTCAAATCCAATAAAGTATACATATCATAAGCATAAGCCTTTAACATATACTGGTAACAACATCGGGCACCGCATCCACTCCTGCCTTCCTTGAGGAGCATAAAACTAATTGTGACATGGAGCACCCTTTGTTGGCCTCCTTGTGCCCTTTGATCAATATGAGCACCTTGTCTTTGAGGACGACCATTGTTTTGAGCATAGGGACAATCGACAATCTTTTGCCCTCTACACCCATAGCAAGCATTTGAATCCCTCAAACATTTACCACCACGATTTCTTCTATATTTTGGGCACCTTGGAAGAACCATCCCACTATTGCCACCTTGAGCCTTAGGGTTAGGCACCCTATCATTAACAAATCTTTTGTTTTGAAAATTCGAGGATCCTTCGAAAATGGCCACCCTTAGCACCTTGAAAACCACCATCATACCGAGCCCTTTTGAAATCCCCACTCCTTCGCTTCCTGAGTTTCTCCCTTTCAAGTTGCTCAACATAAGTCATGAGCCGAGACAAGTCCATATCACCCACAAGCATAGTGGTACGACATTCTTCATTCACCAAGTCGGATACCCTCGACACCAACTTGTTCATCCTTGCCCTAGAATCAAAAACCAAGTGAGGAACATACTTTTAGAGCTTGTTGAACTTAAGAGAATACTCCCTCACACTCACAGAGCCTTGTTTGAGATTCATTAACTCCATCATCTTCGCCTCTCTCAATTCAATGGGGAAGAATCGATTGAGGATGGTGACCTTAAATTCCTCCCATGTGATGGGATCATTGTTCTCCCTCTCTAGCTTCCATTGAGTAAACCAAATTCGGTGCAATGCCCTTGAGTTGGTAGGCTGCAAGTGCTATTGTATCCTCCGAACTGTCCCCCATAATAGCAAGCACTTTATATATTAATCAATGAATTATTGGGGGTCCTCTTCCGGTTTGGAGCCATAGAACCTCGAAGGATCATCCTCGTAAATTCTTTGAAACGCCCCAAAAGTGTTCAAAAATATGTCGCGGAAATGCCCATAATCTTAATTTCTATATATCTCAAAATCCCTGAGTAATATAAAAAATCTGACTTCATCTTCGTGATCAGGGGCCAAAATTGAGTGGAAGATGGGTATAACCCCAATTTTAGAGCAATCGTAATGAAATTTCATTTTCCAAAAAATCAGATTCTAGGGAGGATGCGTGCGCTGGCCGCGACGAGACGGGCACAGATCAGTGTTATTTTGTTGCTAGTTTTTTAATTTTGGCCTAAGGCCAAAACACCTATACTTAGTCATTTTTCAACTCTATATCACTCAAGACACTCTCAAAACCCACTCTAACACTTAGCCAAATATTTCATCCAAATTCAAGTGACTCAAACTCATTTTCGAATCTCAAGAATTTCATTCAAGCTTCAAGTTCTCATTCAAATCTTCATTAAGGAAGTCCCCAAAGTTGAGGTATGTGGGTTTCATCATTAGGCCGTTTTAGCCATGGTGCTCATCCTTCCTTTTTATGTAAATTGCATGTTTTTAAGTTGGATTATCTATGGGTACCTCTTATTATGAAATTTGATTATAAACTATGTTGGGATTTCATAAAATGTTGACTGTTTAAGCATGTTTTGAGCTATGAATCTATGATTTGATGAGATTTGATGAAGGGTTTCAAGTTATCTTGCATGAGGGTATTGCTATGTGTTGATGGTTGATTTTACCTTGAGTTTTTGTTACATGATTTTACTCTTGAATTGTATGATTTTGAACTAGCATTACACACCCATCAAGTGTTTGATAAAATGTTTTGATGATGATTCTTAAGTTATTGATGGCCTATTGTATGGATTATGAATCAAGTGACTCCATGATGATTAAGGGATTGTATGTATGTATTGAATTTATGAAAAGTATCTATAGTGTTGCAAGTTGACCATACCTTGTTGGGGGATGTTAAGCCCAATCACCTTGTTGGGGGGTGTTAAGCCCAATCGCCTTGCCGGGGGGTGTAAGCCCATACTACCATGTTGACAGCTAGATACCTCAATTGCCTCATCGGGGGGTGGCAAGCCCGTACTACCTTGTTGAGGGGTAAAGACCTCAATCGCCTTGTTGGGGGATGGCAAGCCTGTACTGCCTTGTTGAGGGATATGTACCTCAATCACCTTCCAAGGGGGTGGCAACCCTTGGAGTTCAAGCAAAGCTTTCTTGGGCTATATGGATATGGTCTCTTTCTACACATGTAATATGTTCTATACAAGCATGTTTTACATCAAGTATTGGTCATGCATGTCATATTGTTATTATACTTATCCATTGCTTATGTCTATGCATTTTGACTATGTTGCATATATCTTATTGCATTGCATCCTACATACTTAGTACATTCAAATGTTCTAACGCATACTCTATGCATACATAATGTTATCATGTATGAACCAGAGCTCCTCATGATCATCCTCCACGTGGCTAGTTGTGATATCTTGAAAATAAGCTTTAGTGAGTCCTCAAGTTCGGGACACTAGCTATGCTAATCTTGCCTTGTTTACTCCTTATGTTGAATTGTTGATACTATGAGGGTGAGCCAGGAAAGTGTCTTGGCCCCCACTCAAGTCTATGTTTAGGGGTGTTGTTGGAGAAGTGATGTAATTATGTTATGTTCTTGACTCTTGATTTTCTATGGCAATCTAGGACTTCCCTTAGCCCCTTTATCCTTATCTGTACTCTCGTCTTGTGGTTTAATTGCTTCTGCGACCAAGGATGTGTAAATGATATGCTAAGAGGCTTGTTTGGGGTCCCTTCGGGTTCCCATTCACCATGTCACGTCTAGGACCTATGTTTGGGTCGTGACAAACTTGTCCTCGAAATCCAACACATCGCGTCGATTAGAGTCTTGCTCATGGTTGTGAAGTACACCACGATTATGAGTAAAAGGCTATGAGGCATTTTAGGAAATGTTTCCCCTCTTTTTGATCTATGTTGTGCTGTAGAAGTTAAGGTAAGGCTTTCCCTTAATGAATGTTCTTTGCTATGCTAGATCATGCCTATTCCCAGAGAATGACTAAGGAAAGCTCGTTCACCCGAGGAGCAACCAGCCCCTCCCACTCCTCCCGCTCCTCATGATGGGGGGAGCGGCTCATGAAGAGTTCCGAGTTGCTCTTACCATGCTAGCCCATGCCATGACTAATCAAATCAACCAAGGGGTCCAAGCCCCTCATGCTCCTATTCTGGCTTCTAGGGTAAGGGATTTCACAAGAATGAATCCACTGGAGTTCCACGGGTCTAAGATGGATGAGGATCCTCAAGAATTTGTTAATGAGGTGTATAAAATGTTGTCTATTATGGGTGTTAGATAGGAAGAGAAAGTGGAGTTGGAAGCCTACCAACTCAAAGGGGTGGCCCAAATATGGTTTACTCAATGGAAATTTGAGAAGGGGAACGTGATGCTATTCTTTGAGAGGAATTTCAAGGCAGCATTTCTCAATCGGTTCTTCCCTCTTGAGATAAGGGAGGACAAAATGATGTAATTTATGAATACAAAGCAAGGGTCTATGAGTGTGAGGAATTATGTCCTAAAATTCAACCAACTCTCCAAGTATGCTCCACAATTGGTGGCCCAGCCGAGGTCTAGGATGAATAAATTTGTGATAGGTGTGTCTGAATTAGTCAATAGGAGTGTCGTGTCGCCATGTTGATAGGTGATATGGATTTTTTCCGCCTCATGACTTATGCCAAATAATTGGAGGGGGAAAAGTTGAGGAAGAAAAGAACATTCATTAGGTGGTCGGTTTCCTCAAGGTCAGAAAGCCTCCAAGGCAAAGGTCGTCCAATGCTCCTAATAGGGGCTTTGCTAATGACTATCCTAAATGCGAAAGGTGTGGTAGAGGCCATAATGGCCCATGTTTGAGAAACATAATGCTTGCTACGATTGTGGAGAAGTGGGGCATAAGATGATTATTGTCCTCATAATCAAAACAAGGGTAGAGATGGTCGTCCACAAGGCCAACGTGCAAATGTGGTTCCTAGGGGAAGAGGAGCCCAACAAAGGGGTGTTCCAAGCAAAATCAGTGCTATGGTCTTCAAAGGAGACAAGGGGTAGATGAGGTGCCCGATGTTGTCACCGGTATGTTAAAAGTCTTTAATTTTGATATGTATGCATTGATAAACCCGGGTGCCACTCTTTATTTTATTACTCCTTTTGTTGCGAAAAAGCTTCATGTTAAACTCGAATTGCTGTGTGAGCCATATGAAGCTTCAACCCCCGTTGGTGCATCCATTGTTGCTAGAAGAGTTTACAGGAATTGTCCCTGTCACGACCCAAGCCTAGGACCTAGACATGACCGGCGAATGGGGTATCCGAAGGAACCCCAAACAAGCCTCTTAGCATATTATTAGACATCCTTGGTCGTGGAAGCAATTAAGATGACAATAAGTGCTAAGGATAAACAAGGGAAATTGGGACTAAGGGTAAACTTTCATATCATAAACATCAAGAAACAAAAGAGTCAAGGCTCATAGCATAGCCTCTTCCAATCTAACCCCCAATCTAGCCAACTGATGCACCTTCGTAGCCACCTCTTACCACCACATTAGCCTTACCGAGGTGATAATGTACACTCATATCATAATCTTTAAGAAGTTCTAACTACCTCCTTGTATCGAGCTAAGATCCTTTAATACATATTGGAGACTATAGTGAACGGTAAATGCATCAACGTGCACCCCATACAGCCAATGACACCAAATTTTTGAAGCAAAACCACAACGGCAAACTCAAGGTCATAGATAGGATGATCCTTCTCATGCATTTCAAATTGTCTAAAAGCATAGACTTCCATCTAACCACCTGCATCAATACACAACCCAAACCAATCCGAGAGACATCACAACGCAACAAACCCTTCCAACCCATCCGATAAAGACAAGATAGAAGCGGAGATAAGCTTATTCTCTAAGGCTATGAACAATATAAGAGAATTCATTCACAAACCTCCTATAGTAACCCGCTAAGCCCAACAAGCTCCTAATGTATGAGGGGGTCGATGTTTTAGGCCGATTACTAATCGCATATGCCTCCTTAGGATCAACCTTAATACCGTCTTCGACGTCACATGACCTAGGGAGGTAACCTCCTTTAACCAAAATTCATGCTTCACATGCTTAGCATGTAACTCTTCTTACCCCAAGATTTGCAACACTAGCCCCAAATAGTTCACAAGCTCTAAATAAATCAATACTTCATCACTCGAGACCACCACAAACTTAACAAGCTAGGGACTAAAGACCCCATTCATGAGCCACATAGATATAACTGGGGCATAAGTCAAATCAAAAGGGCACTACACCAAATTCAAAGTATCGGGAAGGATTTCACTAACCCACTAATCACTGGAATCACCTCAACAGAATAACTTAAGTTCAACACCCCTAACCTATACAAGATGTTAAATGCAACCCTTAAAGATCAATTGTACCTTAAGACAAGAAAAAGACTTACCCCTTTGCAACCACCTTACAAGTCCCTACTTAAGGATGGGTTTAATAGGGAATCGGAATCTAACTCAATGGGCCCTAAAATCAAGGGAGACACAACATGCATGCAATTAATCCACCCCATGAATAACATCAAGGTCCACCACAACAAATCCAACAAGTCACGAGGCAAGACCTAATGCAATATGAACATGGAACAACACCCATGAACTTTCAAACAAAAATAGGCTCACCAATGAGATAGACACCAAAGAGAGTTCAGGACACACATGAAACCCACTAGTCACCAAAAGAATAATGAAAGAAATAGTGGAACACCGAACCCATCAATGCAAACACATCAAAGCCAAAGGAAATTTCAACATACCGGCAGCAACATCGGGTACCTCATCCCCTTCTTGAGCCACTTGATCAATATGACCACCTTGATCTAAAGGTTGACCACCCTTACACCTCATTTGAGCACATGGACAATCAACTAGCTTGTCACCCACTTCACTACCTCTAAAACAAGTACTAGAATGCCCCGACACGGGCCACCATGGTTCTTCCTACACGTAGGGCACTTGGGATTAGTCATCCCACCATCACCTCCTTTACCCTTATTGCGTTTATGAGGGCAATCTATTATCTTATGACCCTCCTCTCCAGAACCATAACAAGCATTGGTGCCCCTCAAACATGGGCCATCATGGACTCTACCACATCTTGGGAACCTAGCATAAGGTACCACACCACCACCACCTCTATACTTGGGACTTTGGAACATTCCTCCACCGTAGGCCCTCTTGGCCTCCATACCTCTCCTCTTACTATTTGAAGTCTCGGGAGCACTCACTTGTTGATCGAGGTGAGTTGCTGATTTTGTCGCTGCTTTGGCTAAAACCCATAGAGCATTGCAAACCTCCACATTCGTCATATTACCGTCCTGTGTAGCTTGAAACATATCTTGTAATGTAACGGTTATGTATCAGCAATAAGCCTTAGGGGACCTAACTCTATTGCATGACATAGATCATGAAGAAGTGAAACATTTCCTAGAACTCCTCATAGCCACCTATTCATATTTTTGGCGCACTTCATAACCATGAATAAGACTCTAATCGATGCGGTGTGTTGGACGCCGAGGACCTAACAACCTAGTGCTCTGATACTATCTTTATCACGACCCAAGCCTAGGGCCTAGACGTGGCAGGCAAATGGGAAACCCGAAGGAACCCTAAACAAGCCTCATAACATATCATTATATATCCTTGGTCGCGGAAACAATTTAGATAACAATAACAGATAAGCATAAACAAGGGGAACTGGGACCAAGGGTAAACTTCCATATCGTAAACATCAAGAAACAAGACAGTCAAGGCTCATAGGATAGATACATGTCATGTTCAACAACACCTCTACTAAATAGATAAGAACGGGGGAAGTCAATACATACATAAAGGAAAGATAGTCTTAGAACATAGAAAGAGATCATAAACTTTGTCCCCAGAATGGAGGACTCACCAACAAGCTTGAGAGATATCGTACCAGCCACATGGAAGAGGATGCTAAAATGGGGTTCCGATTCCTACATGGTGACATCATGTAGGCATAGAGTATACATTAGTACGTTTGAATGCACTAAGTATGTAGGATGCAATGCAACAAGAGATAGGCATCATAGGCAAAATGCATAATCATAAGCAATAAATAGCATACTAACAATACAAAACATGTATGAATGATGCTTGACGTAAAACCATGTTTATATAGAACATAATACGAGTGTAAGGAGTGACCATTATAGTGCAAGCCAAGTCCTACCACCCCCTTGGATAGTCGCATGAGGTACGAACCCCTTTATGAGGTTGATGGAGTATAAACCCCCCACCGAGTTTGATGGAGTACAAACCCCCCACCAAGGTGGACAGAGTATACAGCCCCCATAAAGGTCGATGGGTACCAACCCCCAAAAAGGTTACCCTGGCCTACCACCCCCGAGC